>JAUCBL010000481.1:0-59996 GCA_033807585.1 Hydrophis major
GCTGATATTTAATTATAAATAATTAAATATGATAATTCTCTATTGTATCCTTCAGGTAAGATACCCAATAAAAAAAAATATCTCTGGTTTCAAGTCTATATGTTCTTTTGTCATTTTTTTCCAACTACGTGTGGATTTTAGTCCGGTATCTCTTGGCTTCCACACACGTCCATCACATGTGGTAGTATGATCCAGATATCTGATGACACTTCCAGCATGGAATGGTATGGAGTCTTTTGTTTGAGGAGGGGTTGGACTAGATGACCTCCAAAGTCCCTCCCAATTCTTTTGTTCTGTAATTTTTGGATGGAAACCCCACTTTTGGGGGCCTTTGCCAAGCAGGTTATTCCTGGGGAAACAGCTTCTTCTAAGTCTGTGTTTTTTTCACCTTGGCCACTTGGTGCAGTGGTTAGAATGCAATATTGCATTCTGACACTGCACACTGCCATCAGTTCGATCCTGACCGGCTCCAGGTGGACTCAGCTTTCTGTCCTTCCTTCCGAGGTTGGGAAAACGAGGGAAAGAGGCTGACTCTGTCAATTATTTAGAGAAAGCCAGAAAGCCCTGTGAAGCTGTATATAAGTCTAACTATTATCTCTTGGGAAGAGGAAGGAAGGAAGAAGGAAGGAAGGAGAGATGGAAAGAGAAGAGAAGAAAAGGACGGAATAAAGGGAAGGAGAGATGGAAAGAGGAGAAGAGAAGGAAGGAAGGCAGGAAGAAAGGAAGGAGAGTTGGGAAAGAGAAGAGAAGGAAGGAGAGATGGGAAAAGAGAAGGGAGGAAGGAAAGAAGGAAGGAAGGAGATGAGAAAGAGAAGGAAAGAAAGGAGTGATGGAAAAGAGAAGATAAGGAAGCAAGGAAGGAAGGAGAGTTGGGAAAGAGAAGAGAAGGAAGGACGGAGAGATGGGAAAAGAGAAGGAAGGAAAGAAGGAAGGAAGGAAGGAGATGAGAAAGAGAAGGGAAGGGGTAGGAGTGATGGAAAAGAGAAGATAAGGAAGGAAGGAAGGAAGGAAGGAAAAGGAGGAGAAGGAAGGAACAAACCCATAATGACAGTGGTTAGAATGGCAACAGCTTTGATGATATTCCCTAGTTGGATCATGAAATGTCTGATAAGAAAACAACCAAGTTCAGAGAGCACCAAGGACCCCACAATTATCATCATCATCATCATTATTTTCTTCTTCTTCTTCTTCTTCTTCTTCTTCTTCTTCTTCTCTTCTTCTTCTTCCTCCGCCTCCTCCTCCTCCTCCTCCGCCTCCTCCCCCTTCTTCCTCTTCTCCTCCTCTTCCACTCCTTCTCCTCTTCCTCCTCCCCTCCCCTCTTTCTTCTTCTTCTTCCTCCTCCTTCTCTCACTTGCCCTCCTGCTCCCTCTTCTTCCTCCTCCTCTCCTACTGCCCCTCTTCCTCCCCTCATCTTCCCTTCCTCTTCTTCCTCTCCTCCTCCCCCTGTTCTTCCTCCTCCTCCTCCCCCTCCCCCTCTCCTTCCTCCTCTTCCTCCTCCCCCTGTTCTTCCTCCCTCTCCCCCCTCCTTCCTCCTCTTCCTCCTCCCCCTCCCCCTCTCCTTCCTTCTCTTCCTCTTCCTCCCCCTCCCCCTCTCTCTTCCTCCTCCTCCTCCTCCCCTGTTCTTCCTCCTCCTCCTCCCCCTCTCCTTCCTCCTCCTCCTCCTCCCCTCTGCGTCCTTATCTTCCTCCTCCTCCTCCTTCCCTATTCTTCCTCCTCTTCCTCCTCCTCCTCCCCCTGTTCTTCTTCCCCCTCCTCCCCCTTTCTTCCTCCTCCTCTCCCCCACTCCTTCCTCCTCTTCCTCCTCCCCCTCCCCTCTCCTTCCTCCTCTTCCTCACCCTCCCCCTCTCCTTCCTCCCCCTCCTCCTCCCCCTGTTCTTCCTCCCTCCTCCCCCCTCCTTCCTCTCTCCTCCTCCTCCTCCTCCCTCTGCTTCCTTCTCTTCTCCTCCTCCTCCTTCCCTATTCTTCCTCCTCTTCCTCCTCCTCCTCCCCCTGTTCTTCTTCCCCCTCCTCCCCCTGTTCTTCCTCCTCCTCCTCCCCTCCCCCTCTCCTTCCTCCTCCCCTCCCCCTCTCCTTCCTCCTCTTCCCTCCTCCTCCTCCTCCCCTCTCCTTCTCCTCTTCCTCCTCCTCCTCCTCCCCGTTCTTCCTCCTCCTCTTCCCCTCTCCTTCCTCCTCTTCCTCCTCCCCCTCTGTTCTTCCTCCTCCTCCCCCTCTCCTTCCTCCTCCCCCTCCTCCCCTCTCTTCCTCCTCTTCCTCCTCCTCCTCCTCTGCTTCATCGTCTTCCTCCTCCACCTCCTCCCCGTTCTTCCTCCTCCTCCCCCTCCCCCTCTCCTTCCTCCTCCCCATTTTTCCTTCTCGTCCTCTCCCCCCTTCCTCCTCTTCCTCCTCCTCCTCCCCTCTCCCTTCCTCCTCTTCCTCCTCCTCCTCCTCTGCTTCATCCACTTCCTCCTCCACCTCCTCTCCGTACTTCCTTCTCCTCCCTCCCCCTCCCCCTCCCCTCTCCTCTCTCTTCCTCCTCCTCTTCTCCCCCTGTTCTTCTCTTCCTCCACCCCCTCTCCCTCCTCCTCTTCCTCCTCCCCCTCTGTTCTTCCTCCTCCTCCCCCTCTCCTTCCTCCTCCCCCTCCTCCCCTCTCCTTCCTCCTCTTCCTCCTCCTCCTCCCCCTCTCCTTCCTCCTCTTCCTCCTCCTCCTCCCCTGTTCTTCCTCCTCCTCCTCCCCCTCTCCTTCCTCCTCTCCCCTCCTCCCCCTGTTTTTCCTTCTCGTCCTCCCCCTCCTTCCTCCTCTTCCTCTCCTCTTCCTCCCCCTCCCTTCCTCCTCTTCCTCCTCCTCCTCTGCTTCATCCTCTTCCTGCTCCACCTCCTCCCGTTCTTTCCTCCTCCTCTTCCCCCTCCCCCTCTCCTTCCACCTCTTCCTCCTCCTCCTCCTCCCCCTGTTCTTCCTCCTCCTCCCCCTCTCCTTCCTCCTCTTCCTCCTCCCCCTCTGTTCTTCCTCCTCCTCCCCCTCTCCTTCCTCTCTCCCCTCCTCCCCCTCTCCTTCCTCCTCCTCTCCCCTCTCCTTCTCCTCTCCTCCTCCTCCTCCCCTGTTCTTCTTCCTCCTCCTCCCCCTCCCCCTCTCCTTCCTCCTCTTCTCCTCCTCCTCCCCCTCTCCTCCTCCTCCCCCTCCTCCTCCTCCTCCTCCCCCTCTCCTTCCTCCTCTTCCTCCTCCTCCTCCTCCCCTCTGCTTCCTTCTCTATCCTCTTCCTCCTCCTCCCCCCGTTCTTCCTCCTCCTCCCCCTCTCCTTCCTCCTCCCCTCCTCCCGTTCTTCCTTCTCCTCTCCCCCTCTCCTTCCTCCTCTTCCTCCTCCCCCTCCTCCCCTGTTCTTCCTCCTCCTCCTCCCCTCTCCTTCCTCCTCTTCCTCCTCCTCCCCCTCCCCTCTGCTTCCTTCTCTTCTTCCTCCTCCTCCTCCCCCTGTTCTTCCTTCTCCTCCTCCCCCCTCCTTCCTCCTCTTCCTCCTCCTCCTCCTCCCCCTCTCCTTCCTCCTCTTCCTCCTCCCCCTCCTCCCCCTGTTCTTCATCCTCCTCCTCCCCCTCTCCTTCCTCCTCCCCTTCCTCCCCCTGTTCTTCCTTCTCCTCCTCCCCCCTTCCTCCTCTTCCTCCTCCTCCTCCTCCCCTCTTCCTTCCTCCTCTTCCTCCTCCCCCTCCTCCCCGTTCTTCATCCTCCTCCTCCCCCTCTCCTTCTCCTCCCCTTCCTCCCCCTGTTCTTCCTTCTCCTCCTCCCCCCTCCTTTTCCTCCTCCCCCTCCTCCCCCTCTCCTTCCTCCCCCTCCTCCCCGTTTTTCCTTCTTGTCCTCCCCCCTCCTTCCTCCTCTTCCTCCTCCTCCTCCTCTCCTTCCTCTCTTCCTCCTCCTCCTCTGCTTCCTCCTCTTCCTCCTCCCCCTCTCCTTCCTCCTCTTCCTCCTCCTCCTCCTCCCCCTGTTCTTCCTCCTCCTCTCCCCTTCCCCCTCTCACTCATTCCTCCTCTTCCTCCTCCTGCCCCTCCTCCTCCCCCCCCACAACTTCCCCTCCTTTCTAGCCCTGAGGACGTTCCCTAGTTGGGTCACGAAACTCTGCAAGGAAACCACCCAGCTCAGGGAGCCCCAAGGACCTGGCAGGCCAGCTCAGCAAGTGCGTCTCCATTGGAAGCTTCTCCCTTCACCTTCCCTTCTTAGGCGCAGGGCCCGAGTTCATGCCAGCTCTCCTTTTAGCCCCTCCCCAACCCCTTTCTGCTTTCATGGCAGGGGACCAAATTCGTCCCACTGGGCAGAAGCTTCCAAGGGACCTGGGACATTATCCCACCACCTGTCTCCGCTGATGTCCAAAGCCAGCAGGCCAGAACACGGAGACCTCCTCCCCCTTCCTCTCCCCCTTCTTCCTCCTCTTCCTCCCCCTCCCCACAGATCACTTGAGACTTTCAAGAGGAGGCTGGACTGCCATCTGTAGAAATGGTGTAGGGTGTCCCACGGGTGGGTGGGGGGTTGGATTGGATGACCTCCAGGGTCCCTTCCAACTCTGTTATTATTCTCTGTTATTTAGAAATTGTGGGAGCTTCATCATCCCTGGAGGGTTTCAAGAAGAGACTGGACCGCCATTTGTCAGAAATGGTGCAGGCCTCCTACTTGGGCAGGAAGGGTTGGACTAAATGACCTCCAAGGTCTCTTCAGACTCTGTTAAATCTGTTAAGGTTAGATTCTCCTTGTTGATGGAGGTTGTGGAAGCTTCATCTTCCCTGGAGGCTTTCAAGGAGAGACTGGACCGCCCTCTGTCAGAAATGATGTAGGGTCTCCCACTTGGGCAGGGGGTTGGACTAGATGACCTCCAGGGTCCCTTCCAACTCTGTTATTATTCTGTGATTCAGAAGTTGTGGGAGCTTCATCCCTGGAGGCTTTCAAGAAGAGACTGGACCGCCCTCTGTCAGAAATGATGTAGGGCCTCCCACTTGGGCAGGGGGTTGGACTAGATGACCTCCAGGGTCCCTTCCAACTCTGTTATTATTCTGTGATTCAGAAGTTGTGGGAGCTTCATCCCTGGAGGCTTTCAAGAAGAGACTGGACCGCCCTCTGTCAGAAATGGTGTAGGTCTCCCACTTGGGTGGGTGGGAGGTTGGACCAGATGACCTACAAGATCCCTTCCGACTCTGATGATCTGTTTATCTCTTACCAATCTTCCTTTGAAAGATTGGTAAGCAAAGCCAGTGGAACAGAGAGACCCTATGTGTGTGTGTGTGTGTGTGTGTGTGTGATGAGGAGGAGGCACATTCCAAGCCTACATGGAAATCTCCGTTCACACAACCCAACCTGGCTTAACCCCCCTATCTGCAGCTGGAGCAGGTGAGAACAAAAGTGGTTGGATTCACACAGAGGGGAGGGGAGAAAAAAAGGTGAAATCTAGGCAACTTGGAACATAGACGCATAGATATATATTTTTACTGGGGATTTTATCTGAAGGTTATAGTAAAGAAAGAACATATCTGATTATTCATGTTTTAACTGTGGCTTAGAATTATATTTATCAAAATTGAGAAAACTGCGATGGAAGAGGTGATTAAGAAAACAAAGATGACTAAAATAGTAATTGTAAATAAAGGTAATATGTATTAAGGTTATGTACGAATAGATGAAATGTAAGATAATATTATTATATGTTGATGGAAAAGGTGTTGAAACATTGAACTAAGATTTGTACTGGTGGAAAACAATTAAAATCTATTGTTAAGAAAAGAAAAGAATGGAATGTGCAGAAATGAGTAGATTAACATTAGCAATTAGAGAACAAGAAGAAAAAACAGTATTATAAGATCTGGAATTTAGTTTATCAATGGCTGGATCGAAGAGTAAGAAATTGAAGGATATTGTAATAATAATGATACATTATAATTGATTACTTTTAAATAAGTGATAGTATGAATATAATTTAGTAAGAATTGAGTTTTGCTTTTAAAGGTAGCCCAGAAATGAAACCAACATTTAAATAATGGTATAATAACAAGATAATATGATATGGAACGTTGATTAGAATATAACACGGATGTAAAGTTAAGAGAAAAGGATTGTAGATATTGTGCACATGATATATATACACCAAACCGGCACGCTGTATAACTGAAAGATGGTTTTATTTGTTGTTTTTATATGTTATAAAAGTAAAAAAATAAATAAAAAAGAGAAAGAAACATAGATGCATAGAGCCGGAAGGGACCCCCAAAGGTCTTCTAGTCTGACCCCAGTTCAAAGCAGGAGACCTTATTATGCCAACCCAGTCCAATAGGGTACAGGTCATTCTTGACTTACATACAGTTCGTTGAGTGACCGTTCAAAGTTACGCCGACCCTGGAAGAAAAAAAAAAGTGGCTCGGCCACTGGCTCACATTTATGACGGTTGCAACGTCCGGGGGGGGGGGGGAAGGGAGCCACCATCCCCCTTTTGCGACATTTGGACCAGCAAAGTCAAGGGGTGGGAGGTGGGGGGAAAATCGGATCTGCTTAACAACCGGGTGACTGACTTTACCAAAGGCCCAGATTCGCTTAACGACGGTAGCAAGGAAGGTCGTAAAACTGGGGCCACGCTCCCTTAACGGATGTCTCCCTCAAAAACGAAGATTTGGGGGGGGGGGCTGAATAGGAATTCTGGGAGTTGAATTCTACCTACCTCTATATCTCTATCTATAGCTCTCTCTCTCTATATATATATATATATATACCTACCTACCTACCTACCTACCTCTCTCTCTCGCTCTCTCTCTCTCTCTCTCTCTTGGTGTCTTTTTCTGTAAAATCTTTAAAAAAGGCTTTTTATAAAAAAATATAATACGATATAAAAAGCTGGGAAACCCCCCCAGCTGTTTAATCGCCTCCCCCCACACACACCCCAAAGATAAAATCAGACTGCAAGACAACGCTGGTGGGTTTTCATTGATTTTTAATTATTCATTGCCGAAGGCGATAATATTTCTATGCAAAATACTCTCTTATATCTCCCCACCCCAGCCCAGCCCAGCCCCCACCCCTGCTTATCCTCAGTGTCCCCCAAGAAACCACCCCAGCTAGTTCTTTTATTATTATTATTATTATTATTATTATTATTATTATTATTATTATTATTATTATTATTAATTTGGCATTTTTGCAAAGGGGAACAAACGAGCGACCCTTTTGTACCTGACCGACTTCTTCTGATGCCTCCCCCTCCTCAATCCCCATCATTGGGGGAGGGTTGGGGGGTGGGTGGCATAAGGTGTGGGGGGGGGGCACAGGGATCCTGTCCCTGGGTTGAAAGCCCTTGACAAGTGTCAGTCAGCAGGATGGATGGCTGCCATCTCTGGAGTGGGGTGCTGAGCATAAAGGGGGTCGAGACCCCCAATAGTCCCCCCAAAATCAGGCCCAGCTTCTGGGGCCCGGAAGCAGCCATATTTGCAGGACAGTGGAAGGGAGGGGCGGTGCCTTTGGAAACCAGGGTAATAAATAAATCTTTCTCTCTCTATACATATATATCTATATATTTCCCCCCCCCTTCCCTAGGACAATGGTGTCTCCCAGCCAGCTGCCTTCTCAGCCTGGAATCGGCCACTGGGGTTGGAGTGGGGGGGGGCACCCAGAGCCATCTAGACCACCCAAGCTGCCTCTTTGTTGTGCTCAGAAAAAAAATTCTCTTCCCCCCCCCGCCTCCCTCTCTCTCTCTTCCCCCCCTTTAACCAGGTAAAAAAGGTCTACCTGGATGCGCATTAAAATAAACCAACATTTGAAATTAAAAAAATGAGGGGAAAGGGGGAGCAGGAGGGGGCGGAGTCGGCAGTGGGGTGGGAGGGGCTTGAATGCTTCCAAACCTCCCACCCCCTCCCATCCCCAGAAACCTCTCTTCATCGGCCATGTTGAAAAAAATTGGATGGATCTCCTGCCTTCCAATAGAATTTTTTTTCCTCCCCTCATTCCTTGCAACAGCGAGGACTAGTAACCTGATTTGTTTTCAGCATCTGTGGCATCAAAATGGCCCAGATAGATACCGCAAAGGCAGAACTGTACCAACAATTAAGTTTCCCCCTGAAAACTCTCCCTGCTGTGTGTGTTTATTTATTTATTTATTTTAATTCTGTCATTCACAATTTCTGTCCGCCCTGCCGCAAACTCTCGGCCTTGTGAATTTGGGGGGTCTCGAATTTGGGGTCTTTCAAAGCAGTAAGGGTGGGAGGGAAAGGGGCATCATTTCCCTAACCCACCTTCTTCCTCCTCCCAGTTTCTCTTTGTTTTTTTGCTTTTATGTACAAAAAAAAAAAAATTAAAAATAAATAAGAATAATCCATTGCTCTTGGAAACTATCATTTTCCAATGGAAAAAAAAATCAAAAAAACAATTCTTCAAAGTAGATTTTTCTCCCCCCCCCACACACCCATTAAAAACGGTTTCTCCTTTATATATTAGTTTTTTTTTGTTTGTTTGTTTGTTTTTCGTAACATCACGCACAGCCGCAACAAAAGACTTGATATGACTGCAAAAAGAATCACAGGAATCACACAGAAAAAAAAAATATTTGTTGTTAATCTTTTTTTCTCTTTCTTTCCTCTCTTCTTCCCGTCCGCAGAAAGAAAAAAATATTAGGATGCTGCATGTAATAAAATTCCAACTCCCCCCCCCTTTTTTTGTCCTCTCTCGAAACTGCAGGGGGATTCCCCACGTACTCAAGAGAAAATAAAAAATAAGAGTCAAAAAAGGAAAAAATGCAAGTGCAAAAAAAAAAAGAGAGAGCATTTTATCTATATATGTTTTGCATATATATGAATAAAATTTCCTATTTGGCTATTCTGTACAAGCACACTTCTTCTCCAGTTCTTGTTTCAATTCAACCTCAGCAACATTTAAGATGGGTGGACTTCAACTCCCAGAATGGCCCTTATGCACATCCTTTTTGATATATACGGTCATCGTGGCCGTACTTACTTCCTTATAATCCCTTCCTCTCCAATCTTGATGCTCTACGAGATAGGAGAATATAGACAGGGAGGGCTGCTTGGAAGAAGGAGAAAAAGATACCATCAGAGGGGATGGTTATAAAGAAAACAATAAACTATATAGAGATGGACAGGCTAACGTTGAAATTAAAAGGCAAAGAAGATCCATTGGGACGAGTGGTTTAGAAATAAAAATAAAATAAAATGGCAATTAGGAAGAGAATGAGGACGTATGTAAATAGGTATATATGTTATAGAAAAGATTGAAGTGTAAGATGAAATATAATGATTTGTAAAGATGTAATAGAAATGGAATAAGTAACCATATAATAAAAAATGTAAGGAAATGTAAACGATGTCTTGATGTTGATAACAAGGCATATAGTTTTATTTTATGTTTTTAAACTTTGGAAAGTTAATAAAGTATTTATTAAATACTTTAATTACCACTGCTGGGGAATTCTGGGAGTTGAAGTCTGCTCATCTGTAATGTTGCTGAGGTTGAGACGCACTGTTTTAACGAACAATATTTCTTCACTCAAAACTCACGGAGGGAAAGAAGGAAACTAATTTTTCTTCCTTTCTGGAAGGGTTATTTAAACAAAAAAAACCCCAACCCTGACATTTTAAAAAGAAAACACTTTGGAGATGAATGATTTGAACCCTTGGCAGAGGGTTTTTTTTCCCCCTCCCATCTTTTTCTCCCAATTGTTGTCCCAATTGCTGTCTAAAGAAGAGGAAAAGCACAAGAATCCAAATTCCCTTTGTATCACTTGACACCCTGGGAATTCGTCCAGAAGATGAAGACAGATTGAAAGGATCTTCTGCTTGTAGAAAAAAAGAAAATGAAAAAGAATCCTTCCTTCCTTCCTTCCTTCCTTCCTTCCTTCCTTCCTTCCTTCCTTCCCTCCTTCTTCCTTTCCTTTCCTTTCCTTTCCTTTCCTTTCCTTTCCTTTCCTTTCCTTTCCTTTCCTTTCCTTTCCTTCCTTTTTTCCTTCCTCTCTTTCTTCCCGATTCCTGACTCGCTTTCTGCTTGCTGAATAAAAGAGACCAGAATCTAAGGACCAGCTCCCCCTTTTTTTTCTCTCCCCCCCCCAAATGACCGCATGCAAGTGCTAGCGCTGTTGGGGACCGGGGGGGGTTGGGGGGGAGAGGAAGGCCAGAAGCCCCTCTGTTGCGCTGCGGAAAGAAAATCGGGCGGGGAGAGGGGGCATCGCCCACGCGAGTCGGACAAGAAGAAAGTATACCGTCCTTTTCTCCCATCCGTCTCCCCGTCCGAGTCTTAAAGAAGAGAAGAAGAAACTCAAAAGTAAGGGCGTATCTTGAGGCGTTTGCCCACCCACTCTATCCCAAAAAGAGTGACCGACGGCTAAGTTCAAAGGGGTGGGGGATGGGGGCAAGAGGCAGGGGGTGCTCCTCTGCTCCAGAGGCAGCTCCGGCGATGCGGTTGCAGAGTTGACGGTTGGTTGGTGGAATTCAAAGGATCCCTTTTTTCCCCCCTCTGAGGGAAATGGTTGAGTTCATTGCTCTAAAGTCTTTCACGAGCCGGAATCCAGATATAAGGACCAGAGAGTTCTTCGACGATTCTCTTGATCTTGTGGTAGACTTCCTCAAAGCTCTCTCCTTCTACGATGGCTGGAGGGGAGAGAAGAGAGGCAGAGCACCATGGGATCAGCAAGGGGGGGAGTCCGAAGCCAGAGGCGTCACATGGCCCCATCATCCCGATTCGGGGGGGGAGGAAAAGTAGGAGTATTTGGAACTGGGAACGTCCGACCCATCGGATCCCGGTTTGAACAGCTGAAAATGGCCGAAAAACAGCACGAAAAGGCCCCAAAACAGCATGAAAAAGGCCTGAAAAATAGTGTGAAAACGGCACCCCCCCCGAAAACAGCCTGAAAACGGCCCGAAAACCAGTGTGAAAATGGCCCAAAAACAGCCTGAAAAAGGCCTGAAAAACAGGCCGAAAATCAAGTGGGAACAGGGCCAGCCAGTGCTAGGATTTGCTGGTTCGTCGAACAGTGCACAATCTTAACAACCGGTTCGTGCGAACTGGCGCGAATCGTCGGTAGCCCACCTCTGGCATGTTCATGTGGACTAGAAACTTGAAACAATCAATTTTTTATTTTTTTTTAAATGATGAAGCTATGGATTCGGGCCTACCTGAAAAGCATTCTGTAAACTCCTGCTCCAGTTTCGTAGCTCTGTCGAAGGCCTTCCGCGCCTGCTCCTCCGTTATCCGCTTGTTAATTTCTCTGCGGGACAGCAAAAGAGATGTTCAGCACATGGACAACCCCACAGAGGGTTGTTCCCTCATTCGTTGCAACCCCCTCGGCTCTCTGCACATGGGCAGAGAACACCCCTGGGCTGGGCTTCCTCCTCCTTCTCCCTGCTCTAATGTTCTGCAGTTGTTCAACGCCGAAGAGAAACTGCCCAGAGGGATGGACTACCCCTGACCATGGAAGCCCCAACTGGTGCTTGGAGTCGTCTGTGAGGTGGTTGGGAGTGCTATTAACAGATAATCAGAGTTGGAAGGGATCTTGTAGGTCATCTAGTCCAACCCTGCCGCCCAAATGGGAGACCCTACACCATTTCTGGCCAATGGCAGTCCAATCTCTTCTTGAAAGTCTCAAGTGATGAGAAGGGTAGTCCAGCCCATGTTGGAGAAGTGTGGAATTGGAGCAAGGAAGCGAGTTTCTGTCCCGGAGCTGACGGTCATTCAAGGGTGCACCGGACTGTTCTTTTAATGGAGAAAAGACTGAATTTTCTTAACTAATGGAGACCTAGCCTAGACTGCCCCTAAACATGGAGGCTCCATTGATCAAAACTCCTTCTAGCCAAGGGTGGAGCCAGAGCGGCTGGCTGACTTTCCCTGGCCTTGTGTCAGGGAGTCCCACAGCTCCATCCCTTGCAGTTTGGATTATTTTGCCTCCGTGGCTCTCTCCCACCAGACCCCAACATTGTGGACGATAACAGATAATTGGACAGATGGACAGAGTTGGGAGGGAACTTGTAGGTCATCTAGTCTAACCCGAACAGTCTAACAGACCAGAAATAAAAGTTAAAATAAGCAAAAAAAATAGTAAGAGAACACCTGTCTGATCTTGATGAAAACAAATCACCGGGGCCTGATGCATGATATCCCAGAGTTTTAAAAGAGCTGGCAGAGGTCATCTCAGAACCACTGCACCATATCTTTCAAAAAACCTGGAGCACCGGGGAACTACCAGAGGACTGGAAAAGAGCTGATGTGGTTCCCATCTTCAAGAAAGGGGGGAAAAAACAGACCCAGGAAAACTACAGACCGATCAGCCTAACATCAATACCTGGGAAGATACTGGAAAAGATAATAAAAAAACAGATCTGCCAACATCTAGGAACAAGTAAAGTAATAACTAGCAGTCAGCACGGGTTTGTTAAGAACAGATCATGCCAAACCAATATTACTTCATTCTTCAACACAGTGACTAAATTAGTAGATGAGCAACATCCTGTGGACATAATATATTTAGATTTCAGCAAGACAAAGTAGACCACAACCTACTTCTTAGTAAGCTAGAAAAAAGTGGGACAGATAGCACCACCACTAGATGGACTCACAACTGGCTGACAAACCGTACTCAACGCGTAGCCCTTAATGGGTCTAAGTCTCCATGGAGGGAAGTAAGCAGTGAGGTGCCACAAGGTTCCCTCTCAGGCCCAGGACTCTTCCATATCTTCATTAAAACGACTTAGAGGAGGGAATAGAAGGGGAACTTAGCAAACGTGCAGATGATACTAAGCTGGCAGGAATAGCCAACACACCAAGAAGATAGGCTCAAGTTCCAGAGGGATCTTGACAGACTCGAACCCTGGGCCGTATCTAACAAAATTCAGCGTAGAGAAAAGTAAACTCCTACACTTAGGCAAGAAAAACCCAAAGGACACATATAGACTGGGTGAAACCAGGCTCAATAGCAGGAGCTGTGAGAGGGATCTTGGAGTCTTAGTGGACAACCAGCTAAATAGGAGCCAGCCGTGTGCAGCAGCCGCCAAAAAAGCCAATGCAATCCTAAGTTGCATTAACAGAGGGATACAATCTAGATCAAGTGAGGTACTAATACCACTCTGTAAAGTCTTAGTAAGACCACACCTAGAGTACTGCATCCAGTTTTGGTCACCACACTATAAAAAAAGATGTTGAGACTCTAGAAAAAGTGCAGAGAAGAGCAACCAGGATGATTAGAGGGGCTGGAGGCTCAAACATAACAATGAACGGTTGCAGGAACTGGGCCTGGCTAGTCTAGGGAAGAGAAGGACCAGGGGAGGCAGGAGAGCAGCCTTCCAATATTTGAGGGGCTGCCCCAGAGAGGAGGAGGGGGTCAAGCTATTCTCCAAGGCCAGGCAAGGAACAATGGATGGAAACAGATCAAGGAGAGATTCAACCTGGAAAAAAGGAGAAACTTTCTGACAGGGAGGACAATCAACCGAATGAAACAGAAGTTGCCCTCGGAAGTTGTGGGAGCTTCATCACTTGTGACCTTCAAGAAGAGATTGAACTGCCCTCGTGTCAGAAATGGTGTAGGGTCCCCCGTCTGGGCGGGGGGTTGGACTAGATGACCTACAAGTTCCCTTCCAACTCTGATTATCTGTTATCTGTTAACCCCCCTGCCCAAGAAGATAACAGAAAATTGGAGTTGGAAGGGATGCTGGAGGTCATTTAGTCCAACCCTCCGCCCAAGCAGAAGTAGCTACACCATTTCTGACAGATGACAGTCCAATCTCTTCTTGAAAGCCTCCGGGGATGAAGCTCCCGCAACCTCCATCAACAACAAGATCCTTCATTAACAGATCAACAGAGCTGGAAGGGACCCCGGAGGTCATTTAGTCCAACCCCCTGCCCAAGCAGGAGACTCTACACCATTTCTGACAAAACTTTCCCCCCTAGCCCTTCCTTGCTTGGCCAGAGACTCCTCCTAGCCCCCCCCTCCCCAAACCCTGACCAGCACACATGTAAAAGTCCCCCCAACCTCCCTGAGACCCCTACTCACAAAACATTCTCGAGGGAGCGGGGCCGGATGAAAATGGCGATGGGGTGAAGCTGGGCGGCTTGCAGCCTCCGGACGGCGTTGGCGGAAACGTCCAAAATGCAGTGCTTGCCCTGGGAATTGGGGAGATGGGGGAGAACGATGGGTTCAGGAAAGCCCCCCCCCAACCAGAGAGAGTTGGGGGGGTGGAAATTGAGGCCCCAATGATGGATTACAATGGGGGGGACCCCTAAAATGCCCCCCTTAATTTTGCAATCTTTTTCTCTGTTTCCCTTTCTCTGCCCTCTCTCCACCTCTTCCTTTTTCTCTCCCCATCTCTCTCTCCCTCTTTTTCTCTCTCTCTTTTTTTCTCCCTCCCTCTCTCCACCTCTCCTCCTATCTCCTTCTCTCCCTGTCTCTTTCTCTGTCTCTCCCTGCCTCTCTCCACTTTTTCTCTATATCCTTCCCTCTTTCTCACCCTCCTTTTCTCTCTCCTCTCTCTCTCCGTCTTTCTCTCCTTCTCTTTCTCCCTTTCTCTCTCCCTCTCTTCCACCTCTCTTTTTCTCTAGCTCCTCCTCACTCTTCTCCCCATCTCTTTCTTCCTATATCTCTGCCTCTCTTACTCTTTCTGCCCCTCTGCCCTTCCATCTCTCCCTGTCTCTCTTTCTCTCTCACACACTCTCTGCCCCCGCCCGCTTTCTCTCCCTCTCACGCCTCCTCGTCTCTGTGTTCGTGCCGCATACCTGCTCAGCCACCTCCCGTACAGATTGGACGCTGGTCCCGTACAGGTGGCTGTTATATTGCCCGGCCTCGATGAATTTGTGGCTTTGGATGTCCTTCTCCATCTTCTCCCGCGAAGCCACAAAGTGGTAATCCCGGCCGTCCACTTCGTACTCCCGTTTTGGCCGCGTGGTGTCTGCCGAGGGAGGATGGGGGCCCTCACTCCCTTCCTGCGTAGGGTGGAGCGACCCTCTTGCCCAACTCCACTCTCAAATCCATTTCACCAGATCCGGAGACCGAAACCCCACCACACACACACACACACACACACATCCCACAAGTGGGGAGGGGGAAGAGGACCCCCTCTGTGGTGGACTCACGTGGGACGCAAGAACCAAACTTGTCTGGAAATTCAGAGAGGAGGTCATCGTTGACCCGGTCCTTGGTGGGCCCCAAAATAATGATCGGACGGGCATAATGAACTAGAACGAAAGGGGGAGAAGTTTAAAAAGAGAGGAAGGGGTGTCATCATTGGAAATGGTGGGAGTGGGGGTGGGAAATGCAAAACTCCAAGTGTTGGGGTCCCAACAAATCCACCCCCATTCAAATCCTAAGTCTCTAGCCGCATCGCTCAGAGTAAAAAAGTTGATTTATTAGGAGTGGCCATGTTGGTGTTAGCTGGGTGCAGCAGACACTAAAATCCATCATTCATTTTCCCCTTCAGCCTAGTCTTCCCCCCACGCCCTGGATGTATATTCTCCAATGGGACACCTCCATAGCCAAGAGTCATCAGTCATGCTCCCCAGTAATAATCTTGCACGCCAACAGCTTCGGCTGCCTATAGCAATTATCTGAAGCATTTGAGGAATGTACTTCTCCCCCCCCCCCATCCCCTTTTTCTGGCATCTTAAAAGACCAAGGAAGTATCTTTTTAGTTGACATCAAGCAGGGACCACGAAACCTCAGGGGGGAGCAAGCAAGGAAGCCATGAAAAAGGTTCCCTCCCCCCCCATACCTTCCATTTGCACAACGGTTTCATAGCTCAACACGGTGTCCTCTCGACCTGCAGAGGAAATGTAGGGAGTGCGGTCAAATTTTCTTCCTGGCAGGATGCTCCCCGGGTACCACAACTTGTGCTAGGAGGAGAGGAGGAGGAGGAGGAGGAGGAAGAGGAGGAGAAAGAGGAGAGGAGGAGGAAGAGAGTAGGAGAGGAGGAGGAAGGGGAAGAGGAGAAGGAAGAAGAGGAAAAGGAGGAAGAAGAGGAGGAGAAGAGGAGAGGAAGAGGAGGAGGGAGGAGGAAGAGGAAGAGGAGGAGAAGGAAGGGGAAGAGGAGGAGGAAGGGGAAGAGGAGAAGAGGAAGAGGAAAAGGAGGAGAGGAGGAGGAAAAGAGTGGGAGAGGAGGAGGAGGAGGGAGGGAAAGAGGAGGAGGGAGGAGGAAGAGGAGGAAGAGAGTGGGAGAGGAGGAGGAAGGGAAAGAGGAGAAGGAAGAAGAGGAAAAGGAGGAAGAAGAGGAGAAGAGGAGAGGAAGAGGAGGAGGAGGAGGGAGGGAAAGAGGAGGAGGGAGGAGGAAGAGGAGAGGAGGAGGAAGAGAGGAGGAGAGGAGGAGGAAGGGGAAGAGGAGAAGGAAGAAGAGGAAAAGGAGGAAGAAGAGGAGAGGAAGAGGAGGAGGAGGAGGGAAGGAAAGAGGAGGAGGGAGGAGGAAGAGGAGGAGGAGAAAGAGGAGAGGAGGAGGAAGAGAGTGGGAGAGGAGGAGGAAGGGGAAGAGGAGAAGGAAGAAGAGGAAGGAGGAAGAAGAGGAGAAGAGGAGGAGGAGGAGGAGGAGGAAGGGAAAGAGGAGGAGGGAGGAGGAAGAGGAGGAGGAGGAGGAGGAGGAAGAGAGTGGGAGAGGAGGAAGAAGGGAAAGAGGAGAAGGAAGAAGAGGAAAAGGAGGAAGAAGAGGAGGAGAAGAGGAGAGGAAGAGGAGGAGGAGGAGGGAGGGAAAGAGGAGGAGGGAGGAGGAAGAGGAGGAGGAGAAAGAGGAGAGGAGGAGGAAGAGAGTAGGAGAGGAGGAGGAAGGGGAAGAGGAGAAGGAAGAAGAGGAAAAGGAGGAAGAAGAGGAGGAGAAGAGGAGGAGGAGGAGGAGGAGGAAGGGAAAGAGGAGGAGGGAGGAGGAAGAGGAGGAGGAGGAGGAGGGTGGGAGAGGAGGAGGAAGGGAAAGAGGAGAAGGAAGAAGAGGAAAAGGAGGAAGAAGAGGAGGAGAAGAGGAGAGGAAGAGGAGGAGGAAGGGGAGGAAGAATAGGGACAGTGGAGAGAAACCAACTGCAAGCAGGGAAGGAGACGGGTGGAAGAGGGAGGGGAGGGGCCTCCCAGAGGTGGACAAAGGAGGAGGAAGAAGGGCCTCAGAGAGCCACACCCACCTTGAGAGCCTGATCCAGGGCCCCGATCCTGGAGGAGGAAGGAAGGAAGAGAAAATAAGGAAGAGAAAGACAGGAGGAGCAGAGAAAAAGAGAGAGGCCTCCATTTCTGTCACTGAGTGTTCGTGGACGCTGGGGGGGGGGGGGTGGATGTTCCACTTTTAAAACAGTGGGGGGGTTGTTGGTGGGCAGCTTCTTCCCCAGGAGAAAGGACCCCACCCTGAGGAGTCCTCTAGATGTGGGACAACGAAGCCCATCCTGCTGCCCAGCAGGACACACACAGATCCGTCGTATCCTGCTCGGATGCGCTGGCTTCATGGACACTAAACTACCACACTGCGCCGACTCGCGAGAAAGGGTTTTATTTTTTTTTCCAAGCTGCAGAAGAGAGCTTTGCACACACTCACACACACACAAATGCACAAACACACATGCACACTGACTCCCAGGAGAAGCCTAGATTTGAGGTTAGATGGCAGGGAAACCAAAAGGACAGCAGTGCGCCTGGCCCGGAGCTGGTTTCCCCCCCAACCTCAATACCTCGAACCCTGGTGGGCTTCCACTCCCCAAATTCCCCCAGCCAGCAAGCCAACCAATAGGTGTCACAGGTAGTCCTTGAGTTATGGCCACAATTTGGGAGCAGGAGCCCCACCTTGGTTAGCCACTATAATCCTTGCGGTCACGGCCTGAGGTTGTTACCAGAAGCTGCCAAGAAGGTGTAAATCCCAGAGGTTTGCAAGCAGGCAGCGGGTAGAGTTAAGTGGCCGGTGCCCATGGGGTGTGTGACTGGCAGGGGAGGTGTGGCAAGGATATGTGTGGCCTGCAAGGGTGTGTGGGACGCATAGTGGGGCTGAGGGAGGGTGGGGTGAGGGGGTGAGGACTTGGTGAAGTTTGGGAAGGGTGCATGGGCAGTGGAAAGGTGCAGCAAGGCTCAGGGAGGGTGAGCGAGTGTGCAAGGGATGGCCTGGGGAAGGTGTGCAAGAAGAAGAGATATTGTGAGCGTAGAGGCTCGGGTGGGGAAAAACTAACATGAACGACTTGCAACGTTTCCTACTGTCTTCCCCAGTGACTTTCTGGGCAGGCCTGCAGAAAAACTCGCCAACGGCAATCCCATCGTTTTCGGGCCCTGCAACCGGTTGTAAATTGAGAGCCAGCTGCCAAGCGCTTAGATGACCTCATAAAATAAGTCCAAACCGTCACTGAATGACCGGTCGTAACCCAAGAACTACCTGTAATCAAACCAAGTTTGGCCAGATTCCAATGACTTGTCCCGTAATTCCAAATTCTCTCGCAGTCTCCAACCCTTGACAGACGCCCCCCCTCAATTGTGTCGGGATGCTTTTCAAGGCCAGGGATGGGCTCACCTTTGCTTTTAACCTCGTCCACTCCCGTCGTTCGACCCTGCAGAAGGCAGACGGAGAAGGAGCATCAGCCGGGGACCCCAAGGCCTTCCTTCTAAGCCCCCCCAAAATCGCCAAAGCCTAGATACCTTCTCCAACAGCTCAAAGATGCTGCCCTACCATTAAAAAAAAACCGACTCCAAAGGGCACGAAACAACCCCCCTCCGAATCTCATTGTTGAGTATCAAGCATCTTACAAGATTTCGCACCGATGCTACGACATCCGTTGAGATGATTTTGCACCTCAATTTATACACAGCGCGAACCGCCAAAATCTTGAAGGGGATTTGCACACCCATGGGCCAAGGCTTAGAATTCAGGGGCGTCCGTGCAACCAGGCAAGATCACAAACATGTTCTGAGACTGGGCAGCTTGGCCACAGGCGAACCCATTTTAATGGATGGGTGCACAGCCAGGGAGGGTGGGATTCATCCGGTTTGAGCGAATCGGTTGTTAAATTTACCTCTGGTTCACCGGCTGGCCCTGCCCACCTCTCCCAGGAGTCTCCACGCACCCGGGTTTGGATGCAGCTAAGTGCAGGGCCTGTGTGGAGGCTCTGGGAGGGCGAAAAATGGCCGTTCTGGAAGTTCCAGAAGTGCGGAAACAGGCCTGTTTCCAGCTTCCAGGCCCCGGGGGAGGCCATTTTTGCCCTCCCAGAGGCCTGAAGGAAGCCTCCAGACTCTGGCGAGGGCAAAGTTCCGGTAGGCCACGCCCACCCAGCAATGGGGCAGCGAACCAGTTGCTGGGGCTTTCGAACCCCACGGCCTGCCTCTCTCGGGTCTCCTGAACCCCCACTTTTGAAAGCCCCCTCCCCAAAGACCGCCACCACCACCCTTTATCCCTCACCGCCTCTTGCTGGGAATGAAGCCGAGCTCGTCACTGTCGCCATCTGGATGGACACGACGCGCCTGCCACCATTCCTCGTCGGAAGCGTCAATGACGTGAAGGACGTCGCCAAAATGGAAACTCAGAGCTTGGCTCAAGAAGCCGCAATCCTTGGTCTTGTCGTAGTCAAAGAGAGCCCTGTTTGGTAAGGGGGGGTGGGTAGCAGAGGTGGTATTCAGCCAGTTCGCACCTACTCGGGCGAACCGGTAGCAAGGATTTGGCGTGGGTCGCCAAAACGGTAGCAACATCTGGCTGGCCACGCCCCCAACCCGGCCACCCGTTTTCCGCTCACTCATTTGCCCCACCCGCCCGATGCTGGCTGCCCCGGTTTAAAGAAGGACTGCTCCCCCACCCTAGCCGTGCATTTTCAAGCAGCCACTTGAAAACACACGACTGTGGGCAGAGCAGCAGTCCGTTAACCTGCAAAACTCCCCCAATGCTGGATTCTTCATAGACAGTAGAAGTATCGCTTCCCCTTGTGAGTAAAGTGCCTGGAGTGAGAGGGAATGAAGGCTGGGGGGTGGGGTGGGGGTAGGAAATCCAGCCATAGAGAAGTTTGAATGAGCTGCAAATGCGTGTTCATTAACTTGCAAAACTTCCCCAATGCTGGATTCGTTTCCCCTTGTGAGTAAAGTGGCTGGAGTAAGAGGGAATGGAGGCGGACAGGGGTGTGTGTGTGTGTGAGAGAGAGAGAGAGAGAGAGAGAGAGAGAGAAAGGAAGAGTGAGAAAGACAGAGAGATAAAGAAAGAGAAAGAAAGAAAAAGAAATAGGAAGGGAGAGAGAGAGAGAGAGAGAGAGAAAGGAAGAGTGAGAAAGACAGAGAGATAAAGAAAGAGAAAGAAAGAAAAAGAAATAGGAAGGGGGAGAGAGAGAGAGAGAGAGTGAGAAAGACAGAGAGATAAAGAAAGAGAAAGAAAGGAAAAGAAATAGGAAGGGAAAGAGAGAGAGAGAGAAAGGAAGAGTGAGAAAGACAGAGAGGTAAAGAAAGAGAAAGAAAGAAAAAGAAATAGGAAGGGAGAGAGAGAGAGAGAGAGAAAGGAAGAGTGAGAAAGACAGAGATAAAGAAAGAGAAAGAAAGAAAAAGAAATAGGAAGGGAAAGAGAGAGAGAGAGAGAGAAAGGAAGAGTGAGAAAGACAGAGAGATAAAGAAAGAGAAAGAAAGAAAAAGAAATAGGAAGGGAGAGAGAGAGAGAGAGAAAGGAAGAGTGAGAAAGACAGAGAGATAAAGAAAGAGAAAGAAAGAAAAAGAAATAGGAAGGGAAAGAGAGAGAGAAAGGAAGAGTGAGAAAGACAGAGAGATAAAGAAAGAGAAAGAAAGAAAAAGAAATAGGAAGGGAGAGAGAGAGAGAGAGAGAGAAAGGAAGAGTGAGAAAGACAGAGAGATAAAGAAAGAGAAAGAAAGAAAAAGAAATAGGAAGGGGGAGAGAGTGAGAGAGAGTGAGAAAGACAGAGAGATAAAGAAAGAGAAAGAAAGAAAAAGAAATAGGAAGGGAGAGAGAGAGAGAGAGAGAAAGGAAGAATGAGAAAGACAGAGAGGTAAAGAAAGAGAAAGAAAGAAAAAGAAATAGGAAGGGAGAGAGAGAGAGAGAGAGAGAGAAAGGAAGAATGAGAAAGACAGAGAGGTAAAGAAAGAGAAAGAAAGAAAAAGAAATAGGAAGGGAGAGAGAGAGAGAGAGAGAAAGGAAGAGTGAGAAAGACAGAGATAAAGAAAGAGAAAGAAAGAAAAAGAAATAGGAAGGGAAAGAGAGAGAGAGAGAGAGAAAGGAAGAGTGAGAAAGACAGAGAGAAAGAAAGAGAAAGAAAGAAAAAGAAATAGGAAGGGAGAGAGAGAGAGAGAGAAAGGAAGAGTGAGAAAGACAGAGAGATAAAGAAAGAGAAAGAAAGAAAAAGAAATAGGAAGGGAAAGAGAGAGAGAAAGGAAGAGTGAGAAAGACAGAGAGATAAAGAAAGAGAAAGAAAGAAAAAGAAATAGGAAGGGAGAGAGAGAGAGAGAGAGAGAAAGGAAGAGTGAGAAAGACAGAGAGATAAAGAAAGAGAAAGAAAGAAAAAGAAATAGGAAGGGGGAGAGAGTGAGAGAGAGTGAGAAAGACAGAGAGATAAAGAAAGAGAAAGAAAGAAAAAGAAATAGGAAGGGAGAGAGAGAGAGAGAGAGAAAGGAAGAATGAGAAAGACAGAGAGGTAAAGAAAGAGAAAGAAAGAAAAAGAAATAGGAAGGGAGAGAGAGAGAGAGAGAGAGAGAAAGGAAGAATGAGAAAGACAGAGAGGTAAAGAAAGAGAAAGAAAGAAAAAGAAATAGGAAGGGAGAGAGAGAGAGAGAGAGAAAGGAAGAGTGAGAAAGACAGAGATAAAGAAAGAGAAAGAAAGAAAAAGAAATAGGAAGGGAAAGAGAGAGAGAGAGAGAAAGGAAGAGTGAGAAAGACAGAGAGATAAAGAAAGAGAAAGAAAGAAAAAGAAATAGGAAGGGAGAGAGAGAGAGAGAGAGAAAGGAAGAGTGAGAAAGACAGAGAGATAAAGAAAGAGAAAGAAAAAAAAGAAATAGGAAGGGAGAGAGAGAGAGAAAGGAAGAGTGAGAAAGACAGAGAGATAAAGAAAGAGAAAGAAAAAGAAATAGGAAGGGAGAGAGAGAGAGAGAGAGAAAGGAAGAGTGAGAAAGACAGAGAGATAAAGAAAGAGAAAGAAAGAAAAAGAAATAGGAAGGGAGAGAGAGAGAGAAAGGAAGAGTGAGAAAGACAGAGAGATAAAGAAAGAGAAAGAAAGAAAAAGAAATAGGAAGGGGGAGAGAGAGAGAGAGAGAGAAAGGAAGAGTGAGAAAGACAGAGAGATAAAGAAAGAGAAAGAAAGAAAAAGAAATAGGAAGGGAGAGAGAGAGAAAGAGAGAAAGGAAGAGTGAGAAAGACAGAGAGATAAAGAAAGAGAAAGAAAGAAAAAGAAATAGGAAAGGAGAGAGAGAGAAAGAGAGAAAGGAAGAGTGAGAAAGACAGAGAGATAAAGAAAGAGAAAGAAAGAAAGAAAAAGAAATAGGAAGGGGGAGAGAGAGAGAGAGAGAGTGAGAAAGACAGAGAGATAAAGAAAGAGAAAGAAAGGAAAAGAAATAGGAAGGGAAAGAGAGAGAGAGAGAGAGAAAGGAAGAGTGAGAAAGACAGAGAGATAAAGAAAGAGAAAGAAAGAAAAAGAAATAGGAAGGGAGAGAGAGAGAGAGAAAAAACTCTGTGCTATTATTTTTAATTGTTCCATTATTTATCATGTGTTAATATTTTACACTGTCCCTACACCTAGAGTGATTCTACTGCCTTCCTTTTGCCCAGGGCTACCACATATTTTTCAGGGTTTACATGCATTCGATAATCTATAGTCCAGAGCCTAAATACACGTGTGTTTAAAGGGACTTTGGAGGTCTTCTAGTCCCACCTCCTGCTCAGGCAGGAAAACCGAGGATGCCAAACTCTGAGTAGAGGTCCTGGGAAAAGTGTCAGAATAACAGAATAACACTTAGAAAGGGACCTTGGGGGAGAACCCTACACATTTCAGAGAAATGTCTGTCCCGTCTTCTCTTAAAAGCTTCCAGTGATTGAGCACCCAGAACTTCTGGGGACAAGCAGGTCCACTGGTTAATTATCCTTACTGTCAGGAGGTTCTTCCTTAGTTTTACGTTGCTTCTCCCTTTGTTCAGTTTCCATCCATCGCTTCTTGTTTTGCCTTCTGCTTCTTTGGAAAAATACATTGCCCCCACCCCTTCACTCTTTCTGGCAGCCCCTTAAAAGCCTGTCGCCTATCGCACTCTTGGGCAAAGCCTGTGAGCCATTTCCTCCTTTCAGTGGTCCATGAAAGTATATCTATAGTATGCAGATAATAAAAGTCAGAAAAAGGTGAACAACATTTTTACAGAACTATAGATAAAGTTGAGGCTGGGGGTGACCAGGAAGGGAGGGGAAGGGAGGGGCCAGGCGAGGCACCCCTTGACGTGAGTGACATTAAGTTGGCCACACCCACCCAATCACAAGACCACCAAAGCCATGCCCACAGTCACATGACTCCCCAAGCCACACCCACCAAATAAGCCACGCCCACAAAACCAGTAGTAAAAAAAATTTGAATCCCACCACTGGTGGTGGGTAGATTATGGGGGGATTATGGGGTGGACGTGCAGAGGCGAGGATGCCAAAAGATCACGGGGTGAGTTGAGGTCTGCCTCGAAGTCTCCCCCTTCCTTTAAAGTCGTTCAACAGTGTGGTGGCTGGCATATCAATGTACTAAATAAGTTTAAAATGTTTCTTAAAATGTTTCTTAAAAACCAGGAGACGGTGAGTTCTAGTCCCGCCTTAGGCATGAAAGCCATCTGGGTGACTTTCGACCAATCGCCAGGAGACTGGGAGATCTAGTCCCGCCTTAGGCATCAAATCCAGCTGGGTGATTTTGGACCAATCACCAGGAGACGGTGAGTTCTAGTCCCGCCTTAGGCATGAAAGCCAATTGGGTGCTTTGCTTAGCAACAAAAGAGGCCGGACATTTTCTCTAGCCATTCCCCTCCCTTCATCTCAGCAGGTTCCAACCAATCTTGGCCAACTTCAAAAATACGAATATGAAAGGGTGAAACGCCATCAGGAAAGCCCCCAGGTTATTATTTAAATAATAATAATAATAACACTGTCACCCCCCACTGATTTTTGGACGGGACACCCCTGGACTCAGGGAAGTGGGTCCTAAGGACTGGGGAGCTCACCGGATATAGAAGCCCCTCTTGGGGTTACTCCGAAGCGACGCGGTTCCTGAGCCCAAACTGCTGTTCATTAGTTGTTCCCGGAGATCGTGGATCTTGGCCTCAAAGCGGCTGTATTCTAGAAGGGGGAGAGATCAGGGAATGGGTTGGGGGGGGTGAGGAGGTGATGCTGGATCCTAGAATCATGGAGCTGTAGAACTGAAATAACCCCAAAGATCATCTAGTCTAGTTCTTCACAACATTTGGAAATTTAAGAGGCACAGACTTCAATTCCCAGAATTCAACCTTGGGAATTTTGAAGAGGTGAAGACTTCAGCTCCCAGAATTCAACCTTTGGGAAATTTAAGAGATGGGGACGGACTCCCAGAATTCAAATGTGGGAACTTTTAAGAGGCGAGAACTTCAACCACCAGCATTCAACCTTTTAAGAGATGAAGACTCCAACTCCCAGAATTCAACCTTGGGAATTTTTAAGAGGTGAGGACTTCAACTCCCAGAATTCAACCTTGGGAACTTTAAGAGGTGAGGATTTCAACTATCAGAATTCAACCTTGGGAACTTTTAAGAGGTGAGGACTTCAACTCCCAGAATTCAACCTTGGGAACTTTTAAGAGGTGAGGACTTCAACTCCCAGAATTCAACCTTGGGAACTTTTAAGAGGTGAGGACTTCAACTCCCAGAATTCAACCTTGGGAACTTTAAGAGGTGAGGACTTCAACTCCCAGAATTCAACCTTGGGAACTTTTAAGAGGTGAGGATTTCAACTCCCAGAATTTAAACTTGAGAACTTTAAGAGGTGAGGATTTCAACTCCCAGAATTCAAACTTGGGAACTTTAAGAGGTGAGGACTTCAATTCCCAGAATTCAACCTTGGGAACTTTTAAGAGGTGAGGACTTCAACTCCCAGAATTCAACCTTGGGAACTTTAAGAGGTGAGGATTTCAACTCCCAGAATTCAACCTTGGGAACTTTTAAGAGGTGAGGACTTCAACTCCCAGAATTCAACCTTGGGAACTTTACGAGGTGAGGATTTCAACTCTCAGAATTCAACCTTGGGAATTTTTAAGAGGTGAGGATTTCAACTCTCAGAATTCAATCATGGGAACTTTAAGGGGATGCCCTGTATTGATGCACGTACCTCCCCAACCCCAAAGTCACCCCTATTTCCTTCTTCCTCCCTCAGCAGTCCTAAGAAAATTGGGGAGGGGGAGGATTGGATGGGGATTGGACTAGATGACCTACAAGGTCCCTTCCAACTGTTATCTGTTATCTGATTTAAAAACTACATATTTTCCCCACATTTCCACCCCAATCGTCCTCAGCTGGATGGAAGTACAGTCATAACTAACCAGGATGAAACACCACCAGGAAATCTCACAAATCATCATTTCTTTAAAACAACAACAACACACACACACCCTTTCCAAATTTGACGGGTTCATTTCAACACCCACCCACCCCAATCTCCCATAGCCTCTCGTGTGTTTCTCAAACAAAAAATCTTACCATCTGGCTTATACTGGGCGATAATGGTGACGGTCTGGCCGGCGTTTTTCAGAGCGATGGCGGCTTGCTCGTGAGTAGCGTTCCTGAGATCCACACCGTTGACCTTCAGGAGAGGTTACATAACCCATCAAGAATAGATTTGGAAGGGACCTCAGAGGTCTTCTAGTCCAACCCTTGGCTCACGTCCCCCGTACACCTCCTTTTCTCCAGACTGGCCAAACCCAAATCCAGCAACCGTTCTTCTTCGTATGTTTTACTCTCCGGGCCTTTGATCCTCTTAGTTGCTCTTCTCTGCACTTTTTCCCAAGTCTCTAATATCTTTTTTCTAACTGGGTGACCAAAATTGGTTGCAGGATTCCAGATGTGGCCTTACTAAGGCTTTACAAAGTGGTGCTAATCCTTCCTGTCATTTTGATTCTCTGCCTCCACTTATGGAACTGAGGACTCTATTAGCACACTGCTTATTAAAATATATAAGAAGTATAATAAGCACTATAATAACTATTATATATATTAAGCAGTATAATATATTATTAGTTAATGCTTCAACACTGGAAGTTTATAAAAAGATGTTGGATGACCATTTTGTCTGAAATGGTTTCCCGCCTAGGCAGGGGGTTGGACTAGAAGACCTCCAAGGTCCCTTCCAACACCGTTATTCTATTCTATACAGAATATCAGACCATAGCATAGAATGCATTTCTATTATTTTTATTCCTACCACCACCAGAGATGCTCTAGAATGGAATGGGAAAAGGAATAAGAATATTTCATTTTATCACATTTTAATATTTTAGATTTCATTTTATTTACTTTATTCATGTAATTATTTTAGTTTAATGTGTGCGTGTGCGTGTGCGTGTGTTTTCTTAAGTTTTCACGGGTACTTACATGTATGGCATTCATCTTTGTTTGGGTATTTTCCCATGTCATTATAGTTGTACCTCTTATGTAGGGCAGGACAGCTGTTCCATGGGTCTGTTCATCTTCTGGGTCTCCATTATGTCTTAGTGTGTTTTTGTGGATCAAGCCAGTGATTTTGCTTTTGTGGAAGCCGTTGGCTGTCAGTACTTTAGTCAGGGTGCATAGTTCAGTCTTTATGTGTGTCTTGTCTGCCAAGCACAACTACCATGACGTGGGAAAATACCCGAACAAAGCTGAATGCCATATCTACATCTACATCTACATCTACATCTACATCTCTATATCTATATCTATATGTGTGTGTTTTCTTAAGTTTTCGCGGGTACTTACATGTATGGTATTCAGCTTTGTTTGGGTATTTTCCCACGTCATTATAGTTGTGCTTTTAAAGTTGTAGCAACGTTTCAGCAGAATCTCATCTGCCATCATCAGGCTTCTGTATTGTGTTCATCTGTGAGTCAGACTTTCACAGCCGTTTCTGTTTTAAATTTGGGGCTAGCCTACTGCTGTGCCAGAATGGTTTTTTCTTCATCCTTCATCCTCTCATCCTGGGAATTTTGGTCTGTGTTTGTTGGTCTTGGAGTTTGCTGTGTTCTGCTTGATTGGTGTTTCTAATATCTTCTGTCTGTTTTGTGGCTCTTTTTGTGTCTTGATTGGCTGGCAACATTGTGTTCCTGTATTGGAGGCTTTTAGTGCAGCTTGCCTCCGAGTAAATGGACGGCTATCATTTATTAGGAAGCTAAGTTTCATCTGGGTGCCTGGTTGGGGTGTGTTTGAGCTGGAGGTATCGGAGGGGGGGATCTGTTTGTGCCCAGGTGTTTGCCTGGCTTGTGGTGTGGATATTTTTTTGTTTGTGAGTGCAGGTTTCCAAATGATTGACAGCCTGGTGGAATCATCTCTTCTGTTCATGCTTTCTGGTCTTTTTTCAATCTCTATGGCTTCTCTGATAATTCTGTGGCTGGGGTTTTCTATAGTGGCTAGGGTTTTGATGCCATTGAAGTCGATGCTATGACCTGTGGCTTTCATGTGTTGGACTAGTGAGGACGTGTGTTCCAGCTTTTTGACTGCATTTTTGTGTTCATCCAGGTGGGTACTTATTCTGAGAGAACAAACAGCACACACTCCAAAATCAAGTTCACCATGGAAATGGAAATAAACAAACAACTACCATTACTAGATGTACTAATCTACAAAAAAACAGATGGCACGCTAGGACACAACATGTACCAGAAGAAAACACACATCAACCGCTACCTCAACACCCAATCCCACCACCACCCAGCACAGATAAACTCCGTGGCCAAAACACTAATTGCCAGAACCAAATGTCTGGTAGACAAGACACACATAAAGACTGAACTATGCACCCTGACTAAAATATTGACAGCCAACGGCTTCCACAAAAGCAAAATCACCGGCCTGATCCACAAAAACACACTGAGACATAATAGAGACCCAGAAGATGAACAGACAAAATCAGTAAGATACTACACAGGCATCACATCAAGACTGCCTTCAAAACAGACAGAAAAATAGCAGCCATCCTAAGAAACCCCAAAGATAAAATTGACCTGGAAAACCAAGGCATATACGAAGTCCCCTGTGCATCATGCCCTGCCACATACATTGGACAGACCAATAGAAGAATAAGTACCTGCCTGGATGAACACAAAAATGCAGTCAAAAAGCTGGAACACACTTCCTCACTTGTCCAACACATGGAAGCCACAGGTCATAACATCAACTTCAATGGCGCCAAAACCCTAGCCACTATAGAAAATCCCAGCCACAGAATTATCAGAGAAGCCATAGAGATTGAAAAAAGACCAGAAAGCATGAACAGAAGAGATGATTCCACCAGGCTGTCAATCATTTGGAAGCCTGCACTCACAAACAAAAAAAATCTCCACACCACAAGCCAGGCAAACACCTGGGCACAAACGGACCCTCCCCCCCGATACCTCCAGCTCAAACACACCCCAACCAGGCACCCATTTCCTTATAAATGATAGCCGTCCATTTACTCAGAGCCAAGCTGCACTAAAAGCCTCCAATACAGGAACACAATGTTGCCAGCCAACCAAGACAAAAAAAGCCACAAAACAGACAGAAGGTATTAGAAACACAAATCAAGCAGAACACAGCAAACTCCAAGACCAACAAACACAGACCAAGATTCCCAGGATGAGAGGATAAAGGATGAAGAAAAAACCATTCTGGCACAGCAGTAGGCTAGCCCCAAATTTAAAACTGAAACCACTGTAAAAGTCTGACTCACAGACGAACACAACACAGAAGCCTGATGATGGCAGATGAGATTCTGCCGAAACGTTGCTACAACTTTAAAAGCACAACTATAATGACGTGGGAAAATACCCAAACAAAGCTGAATGCCATACATGTAAGTACCCGCGAAAACTTAAGAAAACACACACACACACACACATATATAGATAGATAGATATAGATATAAATACCTGCGAAAACTTAAGAAACTATATATGCAGTATAATGAATATAAATATATAGTATAATAAGTATTAGAATGATCTTTCATTTTATTTTACTTATTCATTTTATTATTTTATTTTAATATTTTATATATATATGTATAATAAGCAGTATAATGAATAATATAAATATATATAGTACAATAAGTAGTATAATAAACATTATAATAAATATATTTAGTATAATAAGCAGTATAATGAGTATAATAAATAGTGGTATAATAAATGTTATATATAGTATAATAAGTAGTAAAATAAATAGTATAATAACTATTATAATAAATATATATTCTAATTAACTGTATGACAAAGAGCAGTATAATAAACCTAATAAGCAGCCTAATGCTCATTATACTACTTATCGAGTTATTTTGGTTCAGCTAGCCGTCCCCCCCCCCCCCATGGTCCGGCCCTCGGAGGGAGTAGTGGGGTAGGGGAGAGTCTTACTGATAGAATCTGGTCCCCTTTCCGAAGTTCTCCGCTGAGGTCAGCTGGTCCTCCGGCCAGGATGAAGGAGATGAAAATACCCTCACCGTCTTCGCCCCCCACAATGTTGAACCCCAGCCCTGTCGAGCCACGGTGGATCACGATGCGGCGGGGTTCCCTGGAGAGAGAAGAAAGGTGTGTGTGTGTGTGTGAAACGGAATGGTTCTTGCCCTGCCAAGGCTCTGCGGCAGGTGAGGAAGGCCACACACCCCAGGAGGCGGAGCCAGCACTTACCTGGGAATATCTTCCTCCCCCATCAGTTCTTTTGGGATGGGGGAGTACCTCCGGGGAGAGGTGGGGGTCATGGCTTGTGGGTAGTCGGAACCCAGGTAACTCTGATGACCGATTTCGTTGTCTAGGTGATGGGAGTAAGCTAATAACGGAGGAGGAGGAGGAGGAGGAGAAGGAGGGGAGAAGGGAAGGGGGAAGGAAGAAAGGAAGGAAGAAAGAAAGAGAGAAAGAAAGGATTCATTGCATTTACATGACACCTGGCAGCCAAATTAAAATGCTTATCAAATCCCTTATGCCACCAGACTTGAAATTTTAGGCTTAGACAACCTCGAATTATGCCACTTTCGGTCTGACCTAAGCATAGTACATAAAATTACCCATTACAATGTTCTACTTGTCAAAGACTACGTCAGCTTCAACCACATAGCACACGGGCAAACAATAGAGGTACAAACTCAAAGTAAACCGCTCCAAACTCGATTGCAGAAAATACAACTTCAGCAACAATGCCTGGATCTCACTCCCTGACTCTGTTGTTACATCCTCACTCCGCAAAAAAACCCTTTTAACCTTAAAAAACCCTTTTAACCATATAGATTTAAAGCCTGATATATTTTTATTGGGGATTTTACCCGAGAACTATAGTAAAGAAATGACATATTTAATTATACATATATTAACATCAGCTAGATGTTATTAAAACCCTTTTAACCTTAAACTGTCTATCGTGGACCTCACCCCATTCCTAAGGGGTCTGTAAGAGGGCGTGCATAAGCGCACCAGCTGTCCCTGTCCTACTCTTCCCATTTATTATGTATATATACTTATACCTGTTTATTACTTATCTGTTTTGTTTTAGAAGGGGGAGGTATCATTTTGCAGAGTCAAAACCTTTAATTCAGAATTTACACAAGTCTAAAAAAGTATTGCTTACTAGTGGGCACTAATATATATATATATATATATATATATATATATATATATATATATATATATATATATATATATATATAAGTTTTTTATTTTTATTTAAAAATAAATAAATCCATCTTTCAATTATACAGTGTGTCAATTGGGTACATATATATCTTGTGCAAATATTGATATTTGTAAACATTTCTTAGTAAATTTACATTCATATTATAACCTTTTCATTATTTTATATCATTATTAACAATATCATTTAATTTCTTACTACATCTTCCAACCATTTATAAAATAAATCCCAAATCACATAATATTCCATTTCTTCTTGTTCTCTAATTGCCAATGTGAATCTACTCATTTCTGCATATTACAATATTTTCTTAATCAACTCCTCCTCCAATCTTTCCATTTTTCCAATTTTGAGCACATACAATTCTAGCTGATGTTAATATATGTATAATTAAATATGTCATTTCTTTACTATAGTTCTCGGGTAAAATCCCCAATAAAAATATATCAGGCTTTAAATCTATATGTTGTTTTGTCATCTTTTCCAACAAATTATGTATTTTGTCCAATATCTTTTAGCTTCTGTGCATGTCTACCACCTATGATAATATGATCCAGGTATCTGATGATATTTCCAACATTTCACTGATTTAGGCACTAATGTATTTTTTTAAAAAGACCAGTGAAGCTCTCCAATTATTAAAAATACTGGGAAACATGTAGATTCAAGATGTGAACTGTTTTTATTGGATAAAATATCAGGGAAAAAATGGATAAGGAATATGTATTTAATATTAGACATCTTAACAGCAGTGAGGATTATACTGGAAGTACAATACTGGAAAAATGAAGATATACCACGAGAAGAAGAGATAGTCAGGAAGATACCAGATTGCACAGAAATGGATAGACTGACATTGAAAAAATAAACAGACAGAAGATGTGGAATATGATCAAACATGGGATTTATGTTACCAATGGTTGGGAAAAAGGGAGTGGAAATTAAGAGTGTCAATTTGTATGGTCAAGCAAATGAAATACCCAGCCAACACAATGTTTATTAAGCACTAAGAAATGTATTTAATAGAAAATCAATCATTTTTTTTTAAAAAAAATGAATAAATAAATATATACATATCCCTCATTTTTGCACATATGATGTTTAGCTGGGTCTCCTCTGGAGCATCCATAGTCATTCTCAAGGCCGTAATGGACCAGGGATACCTCTGTTATGAGGTTCTCTAAGAGGGGAAAGTTGGAGAAGATGAAGAGGAAGGAGCAGGAAGCCACTCACAGGAAGTGAGGTCAGGGGGCGCATAAGAGTCATTCAAGTCAAGGGTGGTGGGCTTGGCCACCTTCAGGTACACAACGTCAAAGGTGTTCTTCAGAGCTGCCACTGCATCTTCATGCATGACGTCCTCCAGGCTCACATTGTTTACCTGTAAGGAGGGGAAGAGAGGGTGGTTGAGTGACGGGCTCATCTGTGGCGTTGGGTGAAGGCGCTGAGTATCCCACCCAATCCGTTTTCATCTGGCTAGTTATCAACAGAATATCTGCTTAGTATTTGTCAACTTTGTCTACTTTAAGAGGTGTGAACTTCAACTCCCAAAATTCCCCAGCCAGCATGGGGGGGATCATCAGAGAGGAAGGGAGATGTAATCCCACACTGAATCCCACACTAATCGCTGAAGTGTGGAAAGCTGTGAAGTTTCCCCAACCTATGCTTATTGGTGTCCCCAGAAAGAAAGAGACAGGGACATCACATATATCATGACTTAAATGCACCAATTCATGAATTGGATTGAGTTGGACTAGGGTGGGTTGGGTTGGGTTGAGTTGAGTAAGGTGAAATTAGGTTGAGTTGAAGAGTTGGGTTGGCTTAGATTAATCTCAATTGAGTTGGGATGAGTTGAGTTGGGGTTAGGGAAGGTTAAATTGGGTTGAGTTGAATTGTCGGGTTGGGTAAGGTTAAGTTAGTTGAGTAGAGTTGGGATGGGATGGGTTGAGTTGAGATTAACTTCAACTGAGTTGCGTTGAGTTGAGTTGGGTTGGGTAAGATTAAATTAGGTTGCTGAACTGAGTTGAATTAGGTCGGGTATGGTTAAATTAGGTTGAGTTGACTTGAGTTGGGTTGAGTACGGTTAAATTAAGCTGAGTTGAATAGTTAAGTTGAGTTGGGTTGGGTTAAGTTAACTTGAACTTAGTTAGGTTGAGTAGAGTTGAACTGAATATCTGAAGCATTATGATTGTTCTTCTACCAACCACTTTCTTCTATATTGAAATTATCTCATTTTGGCTAACTCTAGATTTAACTTTGGGGGAAATTATGTTCTTGTAAGACAGCTCCTCCACCCTGGTTCTTGGGAACCCACCTACCCCAGGCCTTACCGCTAGGATTTTGTCCCCGATCTGCAGCCGCCCATCCTTGTGGGCTGCCCCGCCCTCAATGATTTTGGTGACGTAGATACTGTTGTCCCCAGGAATGTGCTGGTTGCCAACACCGCCCGCAATGCTGAATCCCAGCCCTGTGGAGGAAGACCAGAGAAGGATGTTTGGGAGGAGGTCACCTTCTCAGGGAGAGACAGAGCGGGGTGCACGCGGAGGTGGACTGTTCCAATTCTGCCTGTTCTGCCTTAGCCTTCCTTAGAAAGCAGAAAACACTATCTTACTTCCAGTGAAAACTCTTTTATTTCCATGGCTGTGAATTACATTCATTCACAGCCAGCCAGGCTTCGCAAACAGTCTTTCAGGGGAATATTTATAAATGCCCACCTTATTGCGCTTGGAATGCAGCCAGAGAGTGAATTGCCAAGCGCAGGGCAAGGCCAAACTTGACACAGAGTCAAACAGAATTTTTCAAAGCTTGAACCAACCGGACGAACTATACTGTTTCCTGCAAAAGCTCATGTCCCCTCTACTCCTTTTTGATGTTCTATGGGAGGGGCCGATCATCTCCGAGGTGTGGCCTTATTCCTGAACAACCCTTGCTCCTTAAGTGTTCCTCTCGCCTGGCAGCTCTGCGCATGCGCACACTGGGAACAGGCTCCAGCTGTTCTTCTACCCCACTGATCTCTGACTCTGAAGGCGCTGATGACTGCTAGCTTACTCATCGTTGCCCCATCGTTGCCTCCAATGGCCCTCGTTTGAGAGCTGGCCTAGGTTCCTCCCCAACCTCCTTGCTACTGTCTGACTCTGCTGCCAGCACCGTCAGCCGCCGGCGGGCCACAACACTGTGTAGTTTGGAGAACTGGCAAATCAGACCACTAGCTGGCCCTGTGCCCATCTGTTTTTTGGCCATTTTCAGACATTTTGGGGGGCAAAAAATGGCCTGACAACAGCCCCCAAAATAATCTGCTTGGGGGGGCATTTTCAGCCATTCTTAGACCATTTTCAGGCTGATTTTAGCCAGGAAAAACAGCCCAAAAATGCCCCAAAACTGGCCTGAAAAGTGGCCTGAAAACAGCATGAAAAGTGGCCTGAAAACAGCCCGCAAATGGCCTGAAAACCGCCTGGAAAATGGCCTGAAAATAGCCTGAAAAACGGCTTGAAAATGGCCCCAAACAGCCTGAAAAATGCCCTGAAAAGGGCCCAAAATGGCCTGAAAACACTTTAAAATGGCCTCAAAATGTCCTGAAAAAGGGTCTGAAAATGGCCTAAAAATAGTCTTTAAAATGGCCTGAAAACAGCCTGAAAAATGGCCTGAAAATGGCCAAAAAAAAGGCTGAAAAACAGGCGGGGGCGGGGCCAGCTAGTGATGTAATTAGCCCCAACCAGCTGAATCTAACCTCTGCCTTTGAGGCGAGTGGCTGGGAGGCGGGGCTGGGTGTGATGAGTGGCATCTTCCACCCAGTCACATGACCAACTGTCCACGCCTACCCAGCCAGAGAACCAGTTGTTCAAAAAAATTTGCAGCCCTCCCCCTGGGTGCAACGCAGAGGTGAAAACGCTTGGCAAAAAAACATTTTCATCGGGCTGAATTCCTTTTCACACTTTTAAGGAGGTCCCATGCAATCTTAGATTTGGAAGATCATCTAGTCCACCCCCCCCTCTGCCCACGCCGGGATCCACTGCATCTGGATAACTTGGAAGACCTTCCAAGCAAGGAGAAATTGAATTTCAAAGGTAGGCAAAAAGAGACCCTGGATACAACATCCCCTCACTGTGCTCAGCACCTAACCTCTAAAGATACACTGAGCCTGCCACTGGAGGCTCCATTAGCCTCGCTAGGGGTGGTGGGGTGGAGAAGATATTTTTCCTTGAGGATACCAATCTCTACGCAGGCTCCCTAGTTAGAAGTAAAACCAGATATTAATTGTCCACTTGGGACAGTGCTTGTCAAACCTGAAGATGGGTGGACTTCAACTTCCAGAATGCCCTAGCACTAATCCATTCCTTTTGCCATGCACACCCATACTCTCTTGTAATCCCTTTCTCTGCTTTTAGGCGACAGGAGAAAAGGCACGAGAAACCTTGATTTCGGGTAATGCGGGTCCACCCTATTGAGAAATGGGGGTTCATTGAAGCCACAGAGCACCCCTAAAGAGGAGTAGGAAGTCCCTGAAAATCTCCGGGAGAAGGGGAGCAGAGGGGGTGGGGGGCTCACCTTTAGGGCCTTTGATCAGCTTAATCTCGATCACCTTCTCCGCCAGCGGTTTCCTGCGCATGACATAGAGCCGCACGATGGAGCCCGCCTCCTTCAGCGCCTCCACTGCCGTGCTGTGGGTCACTTCCCGGACGTCCACATCGTTCACAAAGAGGATGCTGTCATTCACTCTGTCCGGGGGAAGAGGGGGAAAAAAATCACAACACACCCCCAAAAAACCAGAATTATACACCACCCAGAGTCCTTTGGTTGAAAGAGCAGGGTTGGCAACCTGCGGCTGTGGAGCCGCATGCGGCTCTTTCATCCCTCAGCTGCCCCTCCCTGTTTCACAATTGATCACGCTTTCAGTTAGGACAGGTACAGGAAAAAGGACGCCATGCTAGGGGGAGACTCTATGATTGGAGAACTTCGGTCACCTAGTTACTACCTCTGATAAACTATTTATGGAATGCACTTTCGATTTCCAAGCTGCCACACTGCTCCCCCTTTCTCCCTTTCTGTTGGCAACTCTAAAAAGATCATAGAAACATTTTATGAGTTGACGTAGGAATTTTCGAAAAGGCCTGTTTGAGGCCTTTTTCGGCCTCAGAGGCTCAAGGGAAGCCTTTGCAGGCTGAAAAATAGGCCCGTTTCATCACTTTCAGTATTTCTGGAAATACTGAAAATGACAAAACGGGCCCATTTTTTTCGGCCTCCAAAGGCTGCAGAGGCTTCCCTTGAGCCGCTGGGAGGCTAAAAATTAGCAGGTAAGGGCACAGTGTGGGGAGATTGTGCGCGCATGCGCAGGGGGCATGGGGGGAGGGGGCTGCACGCATTGCCTTCTGGGTGCTGGCATGGAAGCGTGCGAGTGCAAGCGCATACACAATTTTTGGCACCAGGAGCCCAAATAGGTCAGTGGACTGAAAAACTGAGCCCAGCAAGAGGGACAGAGCCGTCTCTGCAGGGGCTGCCAAGGATTCTCACCGTAATCTGCCGTCTTGAGCAGCCGCCCCTCCAGGGATGATTTTGGTGATGAAAATACTGGGGTCATCGCCAACGTGAGGATTGTCGGTGCCGCCGGCGATGCTGAAGCCCAGCCCGGAGTTGCCCTATGGAAGAATAAACTCTCAATGCAAATGAACCGATATCATGTCAACATCTGACTGAAGAAACCAGGATTGGTTAAATGCCGGGGATTGGATCACACGGCATGAAGGCAGAGTTTCCCATGATCTGTGCGGAACCAGAAGTCTACCAGCTTAGTCTAGCATAGTGTTTCTTGACCTTTTAAGATAGGTGGACTTCAACTTCCAGAATTCCCTAGTCAACAGGGCATCCTTAAGACCTGTGGACGTCAACTCCCACAATTCCCCAGCCAGTGTGGTAGACTTTAAGATGTGTCAACTTCAACTCCCAGAATTCCCCAGACCCGGGATGGTGAACCTATGGCACGCGTGCCACAGGTGGCACACAGAGCCATTTGTGCGGGCACGCGACCCCCAGGCAAACTTACCTCACTGCGCATGGGCGGTGCCTCCCGGGTGATTTTCAGGTCTTTTTTGGCCCAGAGGCTCAAGGGAAGCCTCTGCAGCCTTTGCGGGCCGAAAAACAGGCCCGTTTCATCACTTCTTGTATTTCTGGAAATACCAGAAGTGACAAAATGGGCCTGTTTTTCGGCCCGCAAAGGCTGCAGAGTCTTCCCTCAAGCCTCTGGGAGGCTGAAAAAGGCCTCAAATGGGCTGAAAATCAGCATGCAGGTAAGTGGGGGGGGGCATGGGGAGATTGTGCGCACATGCGCAGGGGACGTGCCCCCCCCCGTGCGCATTGCCTTCTGGGTGCTGGCATGCGAGTGCCAGTATTAACACTTCACAGTATTAACACTTCTCTGCAGTCTCTCCATTTCAGGGGATGGGAGAGAAAAAAGAAACAGGCGGGGGAATTTGGGGGTCTTACCAAGGCTTTGCAAACTGCTATTAACACTTCACATGATACGTGTCCCTGTTCATTTACTCTCTTCTAATCCCTTTCTCTGCAGTCTCTCCATTCCAGGGGATAGGAGAGAAAAAAGAAACAGGCAGGGGGAATTTGGGGGTCTTACCAAGGCTTTGCAAACTGCTATTAACACTTCACATGATACGTGTCCCTGTTCATTTACTCTCTTCTAATCCCTTTCTCTGCAGTCTCTCCATTTCAGGGGATGGGAGAGAAAAAAGAAACAGGCAGGGGGAATTTGGGGGTCTTACCAAGGCTTTGCAAAGTGGTATTAACACTTCACATGATACGTGTCCCTGTTCATTTACTCTCTTCTAATCCCTTTCTCTGCAGTCTCTCCATTTCAGGGGATGGGAGAGAAAAAAGAAACAGGCAGGGGGAATTTGGGGGTCTTACCAAGGCTTTGCAAAGTGGTATTAACACTTCACATGATACGTATCCCCATAGTAGTTTGATTACTCTCTTCTGATCCCTTCCTCTGCAATTTCTCTACTCTAGGAGGTAGGAGAAAGGGAAAAACAACAGGCATGGCTCGCAGAGGAATTCTGGGAGTTGAAGTCCACAAATCTTCAAGTTGCAAGGTTGAGGAAAAAAACAGTGACTTTGTCTCCTTCATCTTACACATAAATACACACAGACACACAAACTTACCCTCTCTAGTGTGATCTCTTCATATTCCATCTCGCCTTCGGTTCCATTTACCTGGGGATAAAAATTAAAAAAAAGGAAAAATATTGCAGTCAGAGAGGTTGGCGGAAGCAGGTTGGGGGGGCGGCGGCATGCAAAGGCAGGGTTGGGGGTTCTGGCCAGAGGACCTGGGGAGGCGACGGAGTGAACCTCTGGGGCAACTCACATAAGCTGGTGCTTCTAATGTGTCAGTGTTGACAATGACGGGCGGAGAATTGGCCTGGAGACAGACAGAGAGAGAGAGAGAAAGAGGAAAAAAAGAGAGTAGGGGGCAAAATTACACATCGCTTGAAGGCAGAGTTTCCCATGATCTGTGCAGAACCAGAAGTCTACCAGCTTAGTCTAGCATAGTGTTTCTTGACCTTTTAAGATAGGTGGACTTCAACTTCCAGAATTCCCTAGTCAACAGGGCATCCTTAAGACCTGTGGACGTCAACTCCCACAATTCCCCAGACTTTAAGATGTGTCAACTTCAACTCCCAGAATTCCCCAGACCCGGGATGGTGAACCTATGGCACGCATGCTTAATCTCCTGCAAGGGTCTTCGGCAGGACTGGACTTGCAAGAGCCTGGGAGACCCCCCCCCCAATGCAGAGTACTTATTCCCCCCCACCTATCCACCCCTCGTGCATCCACCTCAGAAACACCCCCCCCCCCACATCTAGGCTTCTCCCCCAACCCAAATCTGCATCCTCCCTTCCATCAACTCCACACGAACCAAACCAGGGAGAGGGAATTTCCGTAGCAAAAGGAAGAGAATTAAAGTAAACACACCAGAAATTGCACAGCGCGTGGCTGAGCGGGGAGGGAATGGGGCTCAAAATGGAGGAGGGGGTACCCTGAATATTAGGTGGGGGGGGAGTTGGGTCCCCGATTGTGGGAAGGAAGACAGGGCAATTGGGAAGGCAGGTGGGATGAGATGGGCCCAAGGGAATCTTTGCGATGCCGATTTGGGACTAAGCTCTATGTGTGTGTGTGTGCGTGCGTGCGTGCTGCCAAGCAAATCCAAGTGGGCTGAAGTCCTCCCCTCCATTCCCACCCACTCACCTGTCCCCTCCACCTTCCATTTGCATACTTTGGCTCCTTCCACCTCCGGTGGCCGCTGACAACGGTTGCCGTGGCAATACCCTGACAACAGCATCTTTCTCTCTCTCTCTCTTTGGGGAATGCAAACAAAGAGACTGGTCCTCAGGTAGGAGGGGGGCCTCACACCAGCCCCCTCCCTCCCTCCTCACCTGAACTATATGTTGGGGAGGGGGCTGTTTTATTGGAAGGGGCCAAAACGACCCTGTTGATCTGCGGGCATGGAAAGATGTCAACCCAGCCGTTCCAACCCCGAAAACCTCTTCGGGGGTGTGGGGGTGTTTGGACTACAACACCCATTGCTCCCAGCCGGGGTGGATGGATGTTGGGAGAATGCAACGTCCTATGGGCGGGGAAGGCTGTATTTTTGGGAGAGGTTTGCCTCTGGAAATGCCCGTTTGAAATCATCCGGAGGATGCCACAAACCATGATGTCAGCGTAGCCATTATATCATCCTGGCTTGTAACCCAGGGTGGTTCTTATGGGTGGGTGGGAATTAATCATTCAAGGCCAAACCAAGGAAATTAAGAATTATGAAAATAGCGGCAAAGAATTATTATATAAAGGCCATTCTAAGCAAGGTTGGGGCTGGGGTTTTTTTTGGGGGGGAGGGTAAAATTAGGAGGTTCAGGGTGATAAATTCAATATTTCTAGATAGAAATTCTTTAGATATCATTACTATGATAAAAATGGATTTCTCCCCATTCATAATTTTCTGTCTGCAAGTCCTGATAGTTTGCCACTTATTTCAGGTTTGTTTCATTAAACCTTGCAGCGCCTAGCAACAGTGCGGTTGAATGATTAATGAAACCAGGAAACTGGGAGTTCTAGTCCCTTTTAGGCATGAAACTCAGTTGGGGGACTTTGGTCCCATCACCAGGAGATGGGGAGTTCTAGTCCCGCCTTAGGCATGAAAGTCAGCTGGGTAGCTTTGGGCCAATCACCAGGAGAATGGGAGTTCTAGTCCCGCCTTAGGCATGAAAGCCAGCTGGGTAGCTTTGGGCCAATCACCAGGAGAATGGGAGTTCTAGTTCCGCCTTAGGCATGGAAGCCAGCTGGGTGACTTTGGGCCAATCACCAGGAGAATGGGAGTTCTAGTCCCGCCTTAGGCATGAAAGCCAGCTGGGTAGCTTTGGGCCAATCACCAGGAGAATGGGAGTTCTAGTCCCGCCTTAGGCATGGAAGCCAGCTGGGTGACTTTGGGCCAATCATCAGGAGAATGGGAGTTCTAGTCCCGCCTTAGGCATGAAAGCCAGCTGGGTAGCTTTGGGCCAATCACCAGGAGAATGGGAGTTCTAGTCCCGCCTTAGGCATGGAAGCCAGCTGGGTGACTTTGGGCCAATCACCAGGAGAATGGGAGTTCTAGTCCCGCCTTAGGCATGAAAGTCAGCTGGGTAGCTTTGGGCCAATCATCAGGAGAATGGGAGTTCTAGTCCCGCCTTAGGCATGAAAGCCAGCTGGGTAGCTTTGGGCCAATCACCAAGAGAATGGGAGTTCTAGTCCCGCCTTAGGCATGAAAGCCAGCTGGGTGACTTTGGGCCAATCACCAGGAGAATGGGAGTTCTAGTCCCGCCTTAGGCATGAAAGCCAGCTGGGTAGCTTTGGGCCAATCACCAGGAGAATGGGAGTTCTAGTCCCGCCTTAGGCATGAAAGCCAGCTGGGTGGCTTTCAGTCAATTCCCCCCCCTCCCAATCTCTCAGGCCAACCAACCTCACATGGCTGTTGTCGTGGAGAAAATAGGAGGAAGAAAGAGCCTTATTTCTTATAATATTAGTCACAAGGTATATTTGTTGCCTTGAATTTCTGGTAAAATAATAAGAATGTGATTTTAAAAAGTCCAAAAATAAATCAAAAGTAAACGAACCAGACTTTCTCCTTTTTTTAACAACTGTTAAAACTCCAACAGCCCCCCCCCCCACAATATTTGGGGACCTTTATTCGCCCTCTACAAAGATTGCACTTCCCAGGATTCCCAGCCATCGTGCAGTGCCAAGAATTCTGGGACTTGGAGTTCCTCCGCCCCAAAGGGTGAAAAACTGGGGGTAAAAAACAATTTAGAGAGGAAACAGCCCCCCCCCCACAAACATCTTCCCGAGGTCTCCTTTCCTCCCCCTAGCACGCCCCATCCCTCATTCCAGTTTCATCAGGGGGACCTCAGAGGTCGTCTAGCCGAGCCCCGAGCTCAAGTTAGGATCCAGCGCGGTAACGTCTTCCCCAGTTCAAATGGCCCACCTGCCCCCCCTTCCCCTGGAAATTTCTAATTTATAGACCTCCCTGACCTTGGTTAAACTCCTGCTTTTGGAGAGGGGGAACGGATGGATGACCCTGAGGAAAATCCCACCCACTCAGATTTCTGGGTGGGGACAACATCCACCTTTGGGCTCAATGGGCCCTGAATCCTTCAAGGGCTCTTACAGGGACTTGGATGGTGGACTTTCTTCCCTCTCGCCACCCCCCAGCCTCTTTTCAACTGGACCCCAAAGGAGTCCACAATAGAATCAAGAAAAACTTGGATAAGGCAGGTAGTGGAATGTTAAACATTAATATATATATATAAAACTATTATCATATTTGTATGTAAATGTGGTAAACTAGAATCGTCTACTGAAGAGAGCTGTTGTTGTTGTTTTTTGTTTGTTTCATAATGTGAAAAACTGAAATAAAACTTTTCGGCAGAATCTCATCTGCCATCATCAGGCTTCTGTATTGATGATGATGATGGCCGATGATATTCTGCCGAAATGTTGCTACAACTTAAGAGCACAACTATTAATAACGTGAATACCATATCTATCTATCTATCTATCTATCTATCTATCTATCTATCTATCTATCTATCTATCATCCATCTATCTATCATCCATCTATCTATCATCTATCAATCTATATCTATCCATCCATCCATCTATCTATATCTATAACTCTATCTATCTATCTATCTATCTATCTATCATCCATCTATCTATCTATCATCTATCAATCTATCTCATCTATCTATCATCTATCATCTATCTGTCTGTCTGTCTGTCTGTCTGTCTATCTATCTATCTATCTATCAATCTATCAATCTACCTACCTACCTACCTACCTACCTATCTATTCTATCTCTCTCTCACCGGCTTTTTTTTTATTACCTCTTCAGTTGAACTGCTCCAAACCGGTAACCTAGCACTCCTACTACTCTTCCCACTGAGAATGGAGACCGTGCGGTGGGCCGGTGCCAGGTTGACAGCTTGCAAGTGGGTGGAGGCGTTGTGTAGGAGAGCTTTTGTAGAAATCACACAAGCAGGCATATCTCTCTCTCTCTCTCTCTCTCTCTCAATGTGTGTGTGTGTGTGTATGTGTGTGTGTGTGTCGGTGGGTAAGGGATAATCTCGGAGGTGTGGGGGGGCTTTGGGCCAAAGGGATACTAGGTGCGAAAGAGAACACTTACAACTGTTCGTTTAGCGACCAACGTTATAATGGCACTGGAACAAAAAAGCAACTTAACAACCATTTTTCACCCTTAACAACCATGGCCATGTCACGGGGTCCACGAGGAGCCCGATTTACTGAACAACCGAATCAACAGCAGGTATTCGCTTCACAAGAGAGGTTGTAAGGCGGAATAAGCCTAACAGAATAAACCAAGAGGGAAGGGACCCTGTAGGTCATCTAGTCCAATCCCCTGCTTCGCTTAGCAACAGAAATTTGGGCTCAGCTGCGGGTGTAAGTCGAGGACCGCCTGGATTGTTTCGGATATAGTGCGCCCCAAAGAGGACCCTGTGTTGATGTGTTGCTCCAACAAACCTTATGTTAGTCAAAATGTGACACTTCTGGAAAGAAGACCACCTGGAGATAACACTTCTTATTCTTTCCCAGGCTGACCATGCAAGCAGACCTCACTCAGGACTAGCTGCACACAAATTTAGCAGTAAATTTGCCCTAAACCTCTCTAATTGGAGAAAAAAAACTTGGGCAGGTATTCTTTTTTACAGTGTAAATGAATTTAAATGATAACCCTATGCAGATTTTCACGCATATCATTAAGCCAGCCTTGCAGATCCAGAGTAGTATGGGATGGAAACTCATCAAGGAGAGAAGCAATTTAGAATTAACGAGAAATTTCCTGATTCTATTCTAATAATAGATTTCTATCCTATCCTATTCTATTCTTCATTCTAATATCTATTCTATTCTACTATATTCTATTCTATTCCATTCTTTCATTCCATTAACAGATAACAGATAATCAGAGCTGGAAGGGACCTTGTAGGTCATCTAGTCCTTTTTCCCTTCCCTTCCCATTTACTGACTTACTGACTTACTGACTTACTGACTTATTTATTTATTTACTTATCTATTTGGTTTGTCAATAGCTTACAAGATAATAGGTATAAGTAAGAACATAGTTATGAATACATGAAATGGGTACATAGGGATGGTTGGCGGCAGGCATAGGCACGTTGGTGTGCTTATGCACAGACCTCTTAGGAAAGGGTTGAGGTCAATAGTAGACAGTCTACAGTTAAAGTTTTTGGGGTTTGGGGAAGAAACTACAGTCAGAATTTCTATTCTATTCTATTCCATTCCATTCCAATTCTATTCTATTCCAATCCAATATTCTATATTCTATTAGAATATATATTCTAATAGAATATTCTATATTCTATTCTATTCCTATTTCTATTCCTGTATTTCTGCTCTGTTCCATTCTCTATTCTATTCTATTCTATATTCTGTTGTTCTATTCTATTTATTCCATATTTATTCTATTCTATTCTGTTCTCTCTATTCCATTCCATTCCATCCCATTCCATTCTAATTATATTCTATTCCAATCCTATTCTATTGTGTTGTTTTTTTCTATTCTATTCTATTCTTATTTCTATTCATGTATTTCTCTTCTCTTCTCTTCTCTCTTCTATTCTATTTATTCTATTCCATTCCATTCTAATTATATTCTATTCCAATCCATTATTCTATATTCTATTAGAATATATATTCTAATAGAATATTCTATATTCTATTCTATTCCTATTTCTATTCCTGTATTTCTGTTCTATTCTCTATTCTATTCTATTCTATTCTATATTCTGTTCTGTTCTATTCTATTCTATTTATTCCATATTAATTCTATTCTATTCTATTTTTATTTCTATTCATGTATTTCTCTTCTCTTCTCTCTTCTATTCTATTTATTCCATTCCATTCCATTCTAATTATATTCTATTCCAATCCATTATTCTATATTCTATTAGAATATATATTCTAATAGAATATTCTATATTCTATTCTATTCCTATTTCTATTCCTGTATTTCTGTTCTGTTCTGTTCTCTATTCTATTCTATATTCTGTTCTGTTCTATTCTATTCTATTTATTCCATATTAATTCTATTCTATTCTACTGTATATTCTATTCTATTCTATTCCATTCTATATTCTATTCTATTCTGTTCTCTCTATTCCATTCCATTCCGTCCCATTCCATTCTAATTATATTCTATTCCAATCCATTATTCTATTCTATTCTATTCTATGTTCTGTTTTTTTTCTATTCTATTCTAATTTCTATTCCTGTATTTCTCTTCTCTTCTCTATTCTATTCTAATTCTATTCTATTCTAAGTTTATTCTAAGGATAGAAACTGATCGAGGAGAGAAGCAACTTAGAACTAAGGAGAAATTTCGTAACAGTTAGAATAATTAATCCGTGGAGCAACTTGCCCTCAGAAGCTGTGGATGCTCCAACACTGGAAGTCGGTAAAAGGATGTTGGTTTGTCTGGTGTAGGGTTTCCTGCCTAGGCAGGGGGTTGGACTAGAAGACCTCCAAGATCCCTTCCAACTCTGTGATTCTATTCTAAGTTGCTGGGCTAGTTCCTTTTTTACTCAGCAGACCAAAGTGGCCGGAACAAACCGGGAAATGTGGTCAAGGTAACCACACAAACATGTCCAAACAACACCCCCCCACACACTCCCCCAGCAGTCAGGCGTCTCGCACACACCCAACAACCACCGGAGAACTCCCAAAATTAGAACAATTAATCCGTGAAACAACTTGCCTCCAGAAGTGGTGAATGCTTCCAACACTGGAAATTTTTAAGAAGAGACTGGATAGGCACTGGTCTGAAATGGTACAATAGTATAATCCTAATTGAGTAGGGAGTTGGACTAGAAGACCTCCAAGGTCCCTTCCAACTCTATGATTCTATTCTATTCTTAATTCAATTCAATTCTTAATTCTATTCTATATTCTATTCTTTCTTTAAATAATGTTTATTGAAAGTTTAAAAAAAGAATATATTTTTTTTAAAAAAGAGAAACATGTTCTCACATTTTTGCAACATTTTCATATTAATTCTATTCTAATTTCTATTCTATTCTATTCTTAATTATATTCTATTCTTATTTCTATTCTATTCTTAATTCTATTCTATTATTTCTATTCTATTCTTAATTCTATTCTATATTCTATTCTTTTTTAAAATAATGTTTATTGGAGGTTTAAAAAAAAAGAATATATTTAAAAAAAAGAGATACATGTTCTCACATTTTTGCAACATTTTCATCTTAATCCTATTCTATTCTTAATTCTATTCTTAATTCTATTCTATTCTATTCTATTCTATTCTATTCTATTCTATTCTATTCTATTCTATTCTATTCCATTCCATTCCATTCCATTCCATTCTAATATTCTAGTGCAGGAAATATTACTCTATTTTCTATGTTTCTTTTTAAAAAAACAGCTTTAAAAAAAACAATCACCACCAAAATTCCTTCCCTTAAGAAAATTAGGACATCCAAGAAAGGCGAGAGGAAGCACCTACGGTATCTTTGTTGCTTAACCATTCGTTTTAACAATTTTAATTGTGGTTTAGCATTTTCTTTTTGGTTTAGTTTTGTTCCGTCTCTGTTCAATTTCCCCCCCCCCCCCAGCCCTTTTGGATTTTAACCTTTCCAATGAAATAAAACGAAATTTGATAAAAGATAGCCCTGAGATGCTAGATTTCTACTTGCAAGTACGACCAACTTATGGACACCGCACCTTTCCAAAAATCACAGGTGAGATTTGGGGGGGGGCAGCGATCCCCCTTTAAATACTTAATTCTCTAACCCAGGGGGGTCTCCAAAATTGGCAACTTTAAGACCTGTAGACGGAATTAATGTTCAATTCGAAAACCGAATCCCTTTTTAGAAAAAGGAAGTGGGAAGCAGGTCAGCAAACCTGGCCAGCATGTGTGTGTCCCAATAGGGTGGCCGAGAAGGAAGCACACTCTGCATATGGTCAGAGGCCTTGGGGATTTTCCCCAGGACAGAGATCAGAAAAGGTAGGGAAGAAAGAGAAGGCCGGGGACACCTCAGGAATGGGGGGGAGGGAGGGGGACAGGTCAATGTGCTGGGGAGAGGGCTACTCAAGGCCCCCCATCTTCCCCACCCGTGTTGGTTGTGGGTGGCAGTGCCTGGATTAAAGGATTGCTTTTTGCTGGGTTTGTCTGGTGTCAACCCCTGCTTATCTGGAGCACAGAGAACGAATCCTGAAGTGGATTTTTTCTTTCTCTCTCCATCTCCTCTCCTCCTTCCTTTCTGTCTCTCTTTCTCTCCTCTCCTTCCTCTCTCTTTCTCCTCTCCTCTCTTTCTTTTTTCTTTCCTCACTCTCCTTTCCTTCTCTCTCCTTCTCTCCTCTCTTTCCTTTCTCTCTCCTTTTCTCTCCTTCCTCTTTCTCTCCTCCTCTCCTCTCCTTCCTTCCCATCTCTCCTTCTCTCTCTTTCTCTCTCCTCACTCTCTTTCTCTCTCTCTTCTCTCCATCTCCTCTCCTCCTTACATTCTGTCTCTCTTTCTCTCTCACTCCTCTTGTTCCTCTCTCTCCTCTCCTTCCTTTCTCTCTCTCCTCTCCTCTCTTTCTTTTTTCTTTCCTCACTCTCCTTTCCTTCTCTCTCCTTCTCTCCTCTCCTTCCTTTCTCTCTCTCCTCTCCTTCCTCTTTTTCTCTCTCCCTTCCCTCTTTCCATCTCCTTTCCATCCTCTCCTCTCGTTCCTCTCTTTCTCTCCTCTCTCTTTCCTCTCTCTCCATCTCCTCCTTCCTTTCTGTCGCTTTCTCTCTCTCTCCTCTTGTTCCCCCCCCTCTCCTCTCCTTCCTCTTTTTCTCTCTCTTCTCTCTTTCCATCTCATCTCCTTCCTTCCTGTCTCTCTTTCTCTCTCTCCACTCGTTCCTCTTCTCTCTTTCCACTCTCTCCATCTCCTCTCCTCCTTCCTCTCTGTCTATTTCTCTCTCTCTCTCCTCTTGTTCCCCTCTCTCTTTCTCTCACTCTCTCTTCTTTCCTTCCTTTCTCTCTCTCTCTCCATCTCCTCTCCTCCTTCCTCTCTGTCTCTTTCTCTCTCTCCTCTTGTTCCCCCCCCTCTCTCTCCTTTCCTTCCTTTCTCTATCTCTCCATCTCCTCTCCTCCTTCCTCTCTGTCTCTTTCTCCCTCTCCTCTTGTTCCCCTCTCTCTTTCTCTCTCTCCTCTCCTTCCTTTCTCTCTCTTTCCATCTCCTCTCCTCCTTCCTCTGTCTCTTTCTCTCTCCTCTTGTTCCCCTCTCTCTTTCTCTTTCTCTCTCTCTCTCTCCTTTCCTTCCTTTCTCTCTTTCCATCTCCTCTCCTCCTTCCTCTGTCTTTCTCTCTCTCCTCTTGTTCCCCTCTCTCTTTCTCTCTCTCTCCTCTCCTACCTTTCTCTCTTTCCATCTCCTCTCCTCCTTCCTCTCTGTCTCTTTCTCTCCCTTCTCTTGTTCCCCTCTCTCTTTCTCTCTCTCTCTCTCCTCTCCTTCCTTTCTCTCTCTTTCCATCTCATCTCCTCCTTCCTCTCTGTCTCTTTCTCTCCCTTCTCTTGTTCCCCTCTCTCTTTCTCTCTCTCTCTCCTCTCCTTCCTTTCTCTCTCTTTCCATCTCCTCTCCTCCTTCCTCTCTGTCTCTTTCTCTCCCTCCTCTTGTTCCCCTCTCTCTTTCTCTCTCTCTCTCTCCTTTCCTTCCTTTCTCTCTCTCTCTCCATCTCCTCTCCTCCTTCCTGTGTCTCTTTCTCTCTCTCCTCTTGTTCCCCTCTCTCTCTCTCCTCTCCTACCTTTCTCTCTTTCCATCTCCTCTCCTCCTTCCTCTCTGTCTCTTTCTCTCCCTTCTCTTGTTCCCCTCTCTCTTTCTCTCTCTCTCTCTCCTCTCCTTCCTTTCTCTCTCTTTCCATCTCATCTCCTCCTTCCTCTCTGTCTCTTTCTCTCCCTTCTCTTGTTCCCCTCTCTCTTTCTCTCTCTCTCTCCTCTCCTTCCTTTCTCTCTCTTTCCATCTCCTCTCCTCCTTCCTCTGTCTCTTTCTCTCCCTTCTCTTGTTCTCCTCTCTCTTTCTCTCTCTCTCTCTCTCCTCTCCTACCTTTCTCTCTTTCCATCTCCTCTCCTCCTTCCTCTCTGTCTCTTTCTCTCCCTTCTCTTGTTCCCCTCTCTCTTTCTCTCTCTCTCTCTCTCCTCTCCTTCCTTTCTCTCTCTTTCCATCTCTTCTCCTCCTTCCTCTGTCTCTTTTTCTCTCTCCTCTTGTTCCCCTCTCTCTTTCTCTCTCTCTCTCTCTCCTCTCCTTCCTTTATCTCTTTCCACCTCCTCTCCTCCTTCCTCTCTGTCTCTTTCTCTCCCTCCTCTTGTTCCCCTCTCTCTTTCTCTCTCTCTCTCTCCTTTCCTTCCTTTCTCTCTCTCTCTCCATCTCCTCTCCTCCTTCCTGTGTCTCTTTCTCTCTCTCCTCTTGTTCCCCTCTCTCTCTCTCCTCTCCTTCCTTTCTCTCTTTCCATCTCCTCTCCTCCTTCCTCTCTGTCTCTTTCTCTCCCTTCTCTTGTTCCCCCCCTCTCTCCTTTCCTTCCTTTCTCTCTCTCTCTCTCCATCTCCTCTCCTCCTTCCTCTCTGTCTCTTTCTCTCCCTTCTCTTGTTCCCCCCTCTCTTTCTCTCTCTCTCTCTCCTTTCCTTCCTTTCTCTCTCTCTCTCCATCTCCTCTCCTCCTTCCTCTCTGTCTCTTTCTCTCTCTCCTCTTGTTCCCCTCTCTCTTTCTCTCTCTCTCTCCTTTCCTTCCTTTCTCTCTCTCTCTCCATCTCCTCTCCTCCTTCCTCTCTGTCTCTTTCTCTCTCTCCTCTTGTTCCCCCCCCCTCTCCTCTCCTTCCTTTCTCTCTTTCCATCTCCTCCTTCCTCTCTGTCTCTTTCTCTCCCTTCTCTTGTTCCCCCCTCTCTTTCTCTCTCTCTCTCTCCTTTCCTTCCTTTCTCTCTCTCTCTCCATCTCCTCTCCTCCTTCCTCTCTGTCTCTTTCTCTCCCTTCTCTTGTTCCCCCCTCTCTTTCTCTCTCTCTCTCCTTTCCTTCCTTTCTCTCTCTCTCTCCATCTCCTCTCCTCCTTCCTCTCTGTCTCTTTCTCTCTCTCCTCTTGTTCCCCCCCCTCTCTCCTCTCCTTCCTTTCTCTCTTTCCATCTCCTCCTTCCTCTCTGTCTCTTTCTCTCCCTTCTCTTGTTCCCCCCTCTCTTTCTCTCTCTCTCTCTCCTTTCCTTCCTTTCTCTCTCTCTCCATCTCCTCTCCTCCTTCCTCTCTGTCTCTTTCTCTCTCTTCTCTTGTTCCCCTCTCTCTTTCTCTCTCTCTCTCCTCTCCTTCCTTTCTCTCTCTCTCCATCTCCTCTCCTCCTTCCTCTGTCTCTTTCTCTCTCTCCTCTTGTTCCCCTCTCTCTTTCTCTCTCTCTCTCTCTCCTCTCCTTCCTTTCTCTCTTTCCATCTCCTCTCCTCCTTCCTCTCTGTCTCTTTCTCTCCCTTCTCTTGTTCCCCTCTCTCTTTCTCTCTCTCTCTCTCCTTTCCTTCCTTTCTCTCTCTCTCCATCTCCTCTCCTCCTTCCTCTGTGTCTCTTTCTCTCTCTCCTCTTGTTCCCCTCTCTCTTTCTCTCTCTCTCCATCTCCTCTCCACCTTCCTCTGTGTCTCTTTCTCTCTCTCCTCTTGTTCCCCTCTCTCTTTCTCTCTCTCCTCTCCTTCCTTTCTCTTTTTCCATCTCCTCTCCTCCTTCCTCTCTGTCTCTTTCTCTCTCTCCTCTTGTTCCCCTCTCTCTTTCTCTCTCTCTCCATCTCCTCTCCTCCTTCCTCTCTGTCTCTTTCTCTCTCTCCCCTTGTTCCCCTCTCTCTTTCTCTCCTTTCCTTCCTTTCACTTTCTCTCCATCTCCTCTCCTCCTTCCTCTCTGTCTCTTTCTCTCCCTTCTCTTGTTCCCCTCTCTCTTTCTCTCTCTCTCTCTCTCTCTCCTCTCCTTCCTTTCTCTCTTTCCATCTCCTCTCCTCCTTCCTCTCTGTCTTTCTCTCTCTCTCCTCTTGTTCCCCCCCTCCTTTCCTTCCTTTCTTTTCTCTCCATCTCCTTTCCTCCTTCCTCTCTGTCTCTTTCTCTCTCCTCTTGTTCCCCCCCTCTCCTTTCCTTCCTTTCTCTCTCTCTCCATCTCCTCTCCTCCTTCCTCTCTGTCTTTTCTCTCTCTCCTCTTGTTCCCCTCTCTCTCTCTCTCTACTTTCCTTCCTTTCTCTCTCTCTCCATCTCCTCTCCTCCTTCCTCTCTGTCTCTCTCTCTCTTGTTCCCCCCCTCTCCTTTCCTTCCTTTCTCTTTCTCTCCATCTCCTCTCCTCCTTCCTCTCTGTCTCTTTCTCTCTCTCCTCTTGTTCCCCCCCCCTCTCCTTTCCTTCCTCTCTCTCTCCATCTCCTCTCCTCCTTCCTCTCTGTCTCTTTCTCTCTCTCCTCTTGTTCCCCTCTCTTTCTCTCTCTCTCTCCTCTCCTTCCTTTCTCTCTTTCCATTTCCTCTCCTCCTTCCTCTCTATCTCTTTCTCTCTCGTTCCCCTCTCTCTTTCTCTCTCTCTCTCTCTCCTCTCCTTCCTTTCTCTCTTTCCATTTCCTCTCCTCCTTCCTCTCTATCTCTTTCTCTCTCTCCTCTTGTTCCCCTCTCTCTTTCTCTCTCTCTCTCTCCTCTCCTTCCTTTCTCTCTTTCCATTTCCTCTCCTCCTTCCTCTCTATCTCTTTCTCTCTCTCCTCTTGTTCCCCTCTCTCTTTCTCTCTCTCTCTCCTCTCCTTTCCTTCCTTTCTCTCTCTCTCCATCTCCTCTCCTCCTTCCTCTCTGTCTCTCTCTCTCCTCTTGTTCCCCTCTCTCTTTCTCTCTCTCTTTCTCTCCTTTCCTTCCTTTCTCTCTCTCTCCATCTCCTCTCCTCCTTCCTCTCTGTCTCTCTCTCTCCTCTTGTTCCCCTCTCTCTTTCTCTCTCTCTTTCTCTCCTTTCCTTCCTTTCTCTCTCTCTCCATCTCCTCTCCTCCTTCCTCTCTGTCTCTCTCTCTCTCTCCTCTCCTCTCCTTCCTTTCTCTCTCTCTTCATCTCCTCTCCTCCTTCCTCTCTGTCTCTCTCTCTCTCTCCATCTCCTCTCCTTCCTATTTCTCTCTCTCCTGGGGACAGAATCCATTTTTGACGCGGGCCTCGCACACGCAACCCACCTTCCCTTTCAGAGAAGAGCACAGGCCGGGTGGGGGGAGTGGGGGGAGGCAATTAGAATTTCCTGCCAGGAAGTTGTGGGGAGTGCAGCCCAGGAATTATCTGGAACGGCTAATGAGGCTGCCTCTTTCTGGGTTGGAAACTCCAGGAGTTGCAGTTTGGCGTATTCTCTCTCTCTCTCTCTCTCTCTCACACACACACACACAAAGACACACACACAGAATCCCCCAATCAGCCATGCCTATGTATTTTCTACCCTACAGCAAGGGAGGCTGCAGAGGAAGGGATTACAAGAGAGTAAGTGGGGCCACAATGGACGTACCTGAAGGTCTTTGGGCCAGGGAATTCTGGGAGTTGAAGTCCACCCCTCTTAAAGTCATTGAGGTTGACCATGCTAGAGGTCTGTTCATTACACAGCATCTCTCCCCGCCATCCTTCTCCTCCTCTTCTCTCTCTCTCTCTCCATCTCCTCACCTTCCTTCCTCTCTCTTTTTCTCTCTCCTCTCTTTCCTCTCGCTCTTCCTCTCTCTTCCTTTCCTCTCCTCTCTCTCTTCCTCTCTCTCTCTTTGTCTATCTCTCTCTTTATCTCTTTCTCTCTCTCTCTCTCTCTCCCTCCCTCTCTTCCTCTCTTTCCCCCCTTCCTCTCTCTCTTCCTCTCCTCCTCTCTCTTCCTCTGTCTTTCTCCTCTCCTTCCTTTCTCTCTTTCTTTCTGTATCCTCTTTCTCCTCTCCTTCCTCTCCCTTTCTCTCTTCTTCCTCTCCCTTTCTCTCTCCTTTCCTTCCTCTCTCTGCTTCTCTTCCTCTCCTCTCCTCTCTCCTCTCCTTCCTTTCTCTTTCTTTCTCTCCTCTCTTTTTCCACTCTTTCCTCTCTCTTCCTCTCTCCTCTCCTTCCTTTCTCCCTCTCCCTCTCCATCATCTTCATCACAGGAGCAGCTGCCAATCCAAGGCAGCATCCAGCTGGATGGACAAGCCATTCCAACTCCTCCTTGACCCCCCCCCCCAAATCAGCACTTTGTCCCTGGAGAAGGGGGGGGAAAGCCCCCCCATCAAAACCACGGAGGGAGGAGGGGGGATTTAGAGGAAGTCTGGGGGTGCAGTGACCCCACACCAAGCCAGCTCTCACAACACGAGAAAGCAGAGCGGCCCTTTTGGGGGCCGAGCCCCCCCCATCCCATCTTCGCCCCCACAGCCCCTGCATTAATTTTTTTAAAAAATGAAAATAAAAGAAAATAAAAAATGGCAGCTTTGCATCTTCCAAGCAACCTTTTCCCTCCCTCTATTTTTTTGTGTGGGGGGGAGGGGGAACGGAAAAGGGATGGAGAGCCAGGGGTGGGGGGAAACCGAGGCAGAGAGGCCCCAAAAGTGATCCCCCCCCCATCTTTCTTAAAAATGGTGAAAAGTGGGGGGGGGGGCAGGAGGAAAAGAAAAATGCTCTTCTCTCCCCTATTCTCTCTCTTCCTTCTCTTCTCTCTCCCTCCCTCTTCCTCTTTCTCTCTCTCTTTCCCACTCCCCTATTCTCTCTCTTCCTTCTCTTCTCTCTCCCTCCCTCTCTTCCTCTCCCTCTCTCTCTTCCCACTCCCCTCTTCTCTCTCCCTCTTTTCTTTCTTTTCCCCCTTCCTCTTCTCTCTCCCTCTCTCTCTTCCTCTTTCTCTCTCTTTTCCCCTCCCCTCTCTCCCTCTTTCTCTTTCTCCCCCCCATTCTCTCCCTCTCTCTCTTCCTCTTTCTCTCTCTTTCCCCCTCCCCTCTCTCCCTCTTTCTCTTTCTCCCCCCCATTCTCTCCCTCTCTCTCTTCCTCTTTCTCTCTCTTTCCCACTCCCCTCTTCTCTCTCCCTCTTTTCTCTTTCTCCCCCCCATTCTCTCCCTCTCTCTCTCCTCTTTCTCTCTCTTCCCACTCCCCTCTTCTCTCTCCCTCTTTCTCTTTCTCCCCCCATTCTCTCCCTCTCTCTCTCCCTCTTTCTCTCTCTTTCCCACTCCCCTATTCTCTCTCTTCCCTTCTCCTCTTCTCTCTCTCCCTCTCTCTCTTCCTCTTTCTCTCTCTCTTCCCACTCCCCTCTTCTCTCTCCCTCTTTCTTCTTCCCCCTCCCCTATTCTCTCTTATCCCTTCTCTTCTCTCCCTCTCTCTCTTCCTCTCCCTCTCTCTTCCCACTCCCCTATTCTCTCTCTTCCCTTCTCCTCTTCTCTCTCCCTCTCTCTCTTCCTCTTCTCTCTCTTTCCCCTCCCCTATTCTCTCTCTTTCCTTCTCCTCTTCTCTCTCTCTCTCTTTCTTTCTTTCCCCCCTCCCCTATTCTCTCTTATCCCTTCTCTTCTCTCTCCCTCTCTCTCTTCCTCTCCCTCTCTCTCTTTCCCACTCCCCTCTTCTCTCTCCCTCTTTTCTTTCTTTTCCCCCTTCCTCTTCTCTCTCCCTCTCTCTCTTCCTCTTTCTCTCTCTTTCCCCTCCCCTATTCTCTCTCTTCCCTTCTCCTCTTCTCTCTCCCTCTCTCTCTTCCTCTTTCTCTCTCTTTCCCCCTCCCCTATTCTCTCTCTTTCCTTCTCCTCTTCTCTCTCTCTCTCTTTCTTTCTTTCCCCCTCCCCTAGTCTCTCTCTTCCCTTCTCTTCTCTCTCCCTCTCTCTCTTCCTCTCCCTCTCTCTCTTTCCCACTCCCCTCTTCTCTCTCCCTCTTTTCTCTTTCTCCCCCCATTCTCTCCCTCTCCTCTCTCTCTTTCCCCCTCCCCTATTCTCTCTCTTCCTTCTCCTCTTCTCTCTCCCTCTCCTTCTTTCTTCCCCCTCCCCTATTCTCTCTCTTCCCTTCTCTTCTCTCTCCCTCTCTCTCTTCCTCTCCCTCTCTCTCTTTCCCACTCCCCTCTTCTCTCTCCCTCTTTCTCTTTCTCCCCCCATTCTCTCCCTCTCTCCTCTCCCTCTTTCTCTCTCTTTCCCACTCCCCTATTCTCTCTCTTCCCTTCTCCTCTTCTCTCTCCCTCTCTCTCTCTCTTCCTCTTTCTCTCTCTCTTTCCCCCTCCCCTATTCTCTCTCTTCCTTCTCTTCTCTCTCCCTCTCTCTCTTCTCTTTCTCTCTCTCTTTCCCACTCCCCTCTTCTCTCTCCCTCTTTCTTCTTTCCCCCTCCCCTATTCTCTCTTATCCCTTCTCTTCTCTCCTCTCTCTCTTCCTCTCCCTCTCTTCCCCCTCCCCTATTCTCTCTCTTTCCTTCTCCTCTTCTTTCTCCCTCTCTCTCTTCCTCTTTCTCTCTCTCTTTCCACTCCCCTCTTCTCTCTCCCTCTTTTCTTTCTTTCCCCCTCCCTATTCTCTATTCCATTCTCTTCTCTCTCCCTCTCTCTCCTCTCCTCTCTCCTTTCCCACTCCCTCTTCTCTCTCCCTCTTTTCTCTTCTCCCCCATTCTCTCCTCTCTCTCTCCCTCTTTCTCTCTCTTTCCCACTCCCTATTCTCTCTCTTTCCTTCTCCTCTTCTCTCTCCCTCTTTCTTCTTCCCCTTCCTCTTCTCTCCCCTCTCTCTCTTCCTCTTCTCTCTTTTCCCCTCCCCTCTCTCCCTCTTTTCTCTTTCTCCCCCATTCTCTCCCTCTCTCTCTTCCTCTTTCTCTCTCTTTTCCCCTCCCTCTCTCCTCTTTTCTCTTTCTCCCACCTTTCTCTCTCTCTCTCTTCCTCTTTCTCTCTCTTCCCCCTCCCTATTCTCTCTTCTCTTCTCCTCTTCTCTCTCCCTCTCTCTCTTCCTCTTTCTCTCTCTCTTCCACTCCCCTCTTCTCTCTCCCTCTTTCTTCTTTCCCCTCCCTATTCTCTCTTATCCCTTCTCTTCTCTCTCCTCTCTCTCTTCCTCTCCTCTCTCTCTTTCCCACTCCCCTCTTCTCTCTCTTCCCTTCTCCTCTTCTCTCTCCCTCTCTCTCTTCCTCTTTCTCTCTCTTTCCCCTCCCCTATTCCCTCTCTTTCCTTCTCTTCTCTCTCTCTCTCTTTCTTTCTTTCCCCCTCCCTATTCTCTCTTATCCCTTCTCTTCTCTCTCCCTCTCTCTCTTCCTCTCACTCTCTCTCTTTCCCACTCCCTCTTCTCTCTCCCTCTTTTCTTTCTTTTCCCCCTTCCTCTTCTCTCTCCCTCTCTCTCTTCCTCTTTCTCTCTCTTTTCCCCTCCCCTATTCTTCTCTCTTCCCTTCTCCTCTTCTCTCTCCCTCTCTCTCTTCCTCTTTCTCTCTCTTTCCCCCTCCCCTATTCTCTCTCTTGCCGTCTCCTCTTCTCTCTCTATCTCTTTCTTTCTTTCCCCCTCCCCTATTCTCTCTTATCCCTTCTCTGCTCTCTCCCTCTCTCTCTTCCTCTTTCTCTCTCTTTCCCCCTCCCCTATTCTCTCTCTTCCCTTCTCCTCTTCTCTCTCCCTCTCTCTCTTCCTCTTTCTCTCTCTCTTTCCCACTCCCCTCTTCTCTTTCCCTCTTTCTTTCTTTCCCCCTCCACTATTCTCCTATTCCCTTCTCTTCTCTCTCCCTCTCTCTCTTCCTCTCCCTCTCTCTCTTCCACTCCCCTCTTCTCTCTCTTCCCTTCTCCTCTTCTCTCTCCCTCTCTCTCTTCCTCTTTCTCTCTCTTTCCCCCTCCCCTATTCCCTCTCTTTCCTTCTCCTCTCTCTCTCTCTCTTTCTTTCTTTCCCCTCCCTATTCTCTCTTATCCCTTCTCTTCTCTCTCCCTCTCTCTCTTCCTCTCCCTCTCTCTCTTTCCCACTCCACTTCTCTCTCACTCTTTCTTTCTTTTCCCCCTTCCTCTTCTCTCTCCCTCTCTCTCTTCCTCTTTCTCTCTCTTTTCCCCCTCCCCTATTCCCTCTCTTTCCTTCTCCTCTCTCTCTCTCTCTTTCTTTCTTTCCCCCTCCCCTATTCTCTCTTATCCCTTCTCTTCTCTCTCCCTCTCTCTCTTCCTCTCCCTCTCTCTCTTTCCCACTCCCCTCTTCTCTCTCCCTCTTTTCTTTCTTTTCCCCCTTCCTCTTCTCTCTCCCTCTCTCTCTTCCTCTTTCTCTCTCTTTTCCCCTCCCCTATTCTCTCTCTTCCCTTCTCCTCTTCTCTCTCCCTCTCTCTCTACCTCTTTCTCTCTCTTTCCCCCTCCCCTATTCTCTCTCTTTCCTTCTCCTCTTCTCTCTCTCTCTCTTTCTTTCTTTCCCCCTCCCCTATTCTCTCTTATCCCTTCTCTTCTCTCTCCCTCTCTCTCTTCCTCTCCCTCTCTCTCTTTCCCACTCCCCTCTTCTCTCTCCCTCTTTTCTTTCTTTTCCCCCTTCCTCTTCTCTCTCCCTCTCTCTCTTCCTCTTTCTCTCTCTTTTCCCCTCCCTATTCTCTCTCTTCCCTTCTCCTCTTCTCTCTCCCTCTCTCTCTCCCTCTTTCTCTCTCTCTTTCCCACTCCCCTCTTCTCTCTCCCTCTCTTTCTTCTTTCCCCCTCCCCTATTCTCTCTCTCCCTCTCCCCTATTCTCCCCTCTCTCTTTCTCTTTGTCTCTCTCTCCCCTCTTCTCTCTCCCCCTATTCTTTCTTTCTTTCTCTCTCTCTCCCTCCCTCTCTCTTTCCCATTCATAATTCCTGAAGCTTTTGACAGTAGAAACCTCCTGACGCCACCAAGCTTTCTCCAAAAGGTGATGCACTCCACAGCCCCCTAACACAAAACAACACACACACACACACACACACACACACACACACACGTGTGCATGGATGGGTCCAGATAGCCAAAGTGCAAATTCCTCTCCTTTCCCCTTTTCTCCAGCCTTTGCAAATCTCCCTCCCCACTCCTCAAATTAAAACTCGCCACTCTGGGAGGGGGATGGTCTCTCAGAGGTTGAGGGGTCTCCCTAGCCCCCCCCATGCAAATAATGAACATAGACCCCCCCAAAAAAAACCCAATAACGCAGCAGTGTCTCTCTGCCAACCCAACAGCCCCCTCCCCACCTCTGTTGGGTTTTCAGGGGGGGGCTGGAGTGGGGAGGGGGCAAACAAGCGAGTCATTTGATGCAGTGGGTGGTGGGCTCTCTTCAGGGGCCAACTTCTGGGGAGGGGATTGGGAATTGGGTGGGTGGGGTGAGGCCAACCTGGCCGGATGGGAAGAAAAGTTGATGAAGCCCCCCTTCCCCTCCCCCCCATGGCGGGGGTCCCATCATTCCCGCCAACTGAGCCGTCCTGCCAGAGGTGCCCCCAACCCCAATTGGTTGCTCAAGTCCCCCCTCCCCCATTGCTCAAGTCACTCCCCCACCCAGGCCTAAGAGAATGGAGCCCACCCACCCTTTCCAAAATCTTTCCCTCCCTCCCACCTCCGCCATTCTCTCCTCTTTGGCTCCCCCCTCCACCTGCATCGGCTCCCCACCCCCGCAGTTGCTACCCCACCGGATCAGCTCTGCCCCCCCCACCCATGCCCCCCAAATGTAATCCACTCCCCTCAAAATATTTGCACTGAATCTCAACTTAGCGCACATCTATATCTCTCTCTCTTCTTCTTCTTCTTCTTCTCCTCCTCCTCCTCCTTCTTCCTCCCTCTCCTTCTTCTCCTCCTTCTTCCTCCCTCTCCTCCTCCTCCTCCTCCTTCTTCCTCCCTCTCCTCCTCCTCCTCCCCCTCCTCCTCCCCTCCTCCTCTTCCTCCTTCCTCTTCTTCTCCTCCTCTTCCACTTCCTTCTCCTCTTCCTCCTCCCCTCCCTTCTTCTTCTTCTTCTTCTTCTCCTCCTCCTCCTCCTTCTTCCTCCCTCTCCTTCTTCTCCTCCTTCTTCCTCCCTCTCCTCCTCCTCCTCCTCCTTCTTCCTCCCTCTCCTCCTCCTCCTCCCCCTCCTCCTCCCCTCCTCCTCTTCCTCCTTCCTCTTCTTCTCCTCCTCTTCCACTTCCTTCTCCTCTTCCTCCTCCCCTCCCTTCTTCTTCTTCTTCTTCTTCTTCTCTTCCTCCTCCTCCTCCTTCTTCCTCCCTCTCCTTCTTCTCTCTTTCTCTCTCCTTCTTCTTCTTCTTCTCTCTCTCTTCTTCTTCTCCCCCCCCTTCTCTCGGAGGGCTGCAGCAGCCGTGAGGGATGGGCTTTGTAGTCCCAGGCAGCTGGAAGACCAGGCTGAGAGGTGGGGGGCGTGTGCAAGAGATCTGGGGAGACCCCCCCCATCCTCCCCCCCCCAAATCCAACCCGTTCTATGCAACCTCCCAAACGAAGCAAACCTCCCATACTTTAAAAAAAAAAATCTATCCAGTTTTCAACCCTTCTCCTTGCCCCTCCCCCCCCAAAATTGCAGACCTCCATACCCCCCCCCCAGTACAGGTGCAAACCCCCCCCCCCAATTCCCACCCACCCACCCCCATACCGTAAGCAAATGCCGTTCCTTCTTCGCCTTCCGGACGTTGCTAAGAAAACGCCGGCCCATTTTCTTGGCATACCAGACGGAGACAAACATGATGTGGCAAAAATGGGCAAAAGTGGGGTGCGGGGGGGGGCAGAGGGATGATGGACTGAGGCAGCCCCCCCCCCCGCTAGTTCCTTAAGAGCAGCTTCAAGATCCACCCACTCTCCCACCCAAGGCCCCCAAGCTATGCAGTCTGGATTAGAGGGGACTTGGTTGGCATTGTGGTGCCAAAGGTGGGTGAGATGCCCCCCCCCCCGGGTGGCATCAGCCTGGAAACTCCTGCGCTTAGGGAGGGGGGGGCAGGATTGTGCCAATGACGGAAGAGGGGGGGCACAGCAAGGAAGGCGCTCTAGGCCTCCCTCCTGCTCAGCCTCCTCAGCCTCAGTGGCAGCCCTTTCCTTCCTTCCTTCCTTCCTTCCTTCCTTCCGTCCTCTCTCTCTTTCACTATTTTGTGCTTTCTCTCCCTCCCTCTATTTCTTTCTTTCTCTTTCCTTCCTACCTTCTTTCCTTCTATCTCCCTCTTCCTTCTTTCCTCTCGCTACTTTGCTCTTTCACCCTTTTTCCCATTTTCCCTTCCTCCTTTTCTTTCTTTCTTTCTCTTTCTTTCTTTCTCTCTCTCTCTCTCCTATCTGCCTTCCTTCTTCCTTTCCTTCCTCGTATCTCCCCCTTCCTTCTTTCCTCTCGCTACTTTGCTCTTTCACCCTTTTTCCCTTCCTCCTTTTCTTTCTTTCTTTCTTTCTTTCCTTCCTTCTTTCTTTCTCTCTCTCTCTCTCCTGTCTATCTGCCTTCCTTCTTCCTTTCCTTCCTCCTATCTCCCCCTTCCTTCTTTCCTCTCTCTTTCACTACTTTGCTCTTTCACTTTCTCCCTCCCTCCTTCTCTCTTTCTTTCTTTCCCTCTCTCTTTCTCTCTCCTGTCTCTCTGCCTTCCTTCTTTCCTTCCTTTCTATCTCCCCCTTCTTTCCTCTCTCTCTTTCACTATTTTGTGTTTTCTCTCCCTCCCTTTTTCTTTCTTTCTCTCTCCTTCCTTCCTTCTTTCCTTCTATCTCCCCCTTCCTTCTTTTCTCTCGCTACTTTGCTCTTTCACCCTTTTTCCCATTTTCCCTTCCTCCTTTTCTTTCTTTCTTTCTTTCTTCTTTCTTTCTTTCTTTCTTTCTTTCTTTCTTCTTTCTTTCTTTCTTTCTTTCTTTCTTCTCTTTCCTGTCTCTATCTGCCTTCCTTCTTCCTTTCCT
>JAUCBL010000487.1:57500-59395 GCA_033807585.1 Hydrophis major
GATAGATAGATAGATAGATGATAGACAGACATATATACAAATACAGACAGAGAACTGATAGATAGATAGATAGATAGATAGATAGATAGATAAATAGATAGATAGATAGATAGATAGATAGATAGATAGATAGATAGATAGATAGACAGACCGAGAGATGGACATTTTGATATAGATAGATAGATAGATAGATAGATAGATAGATAGATAGATAGATAGATAGATAAATAGATAGCCGGACGGATGGATTGGATAGATAGATAGATAGATAGATAGATAGATAGATAGATAGATAGATAGATAGATAGATAGATAGATAGATAGACAGACAGACAGACAGACAGACAGTCAAACGGACGGATTGAATGGACAGATAGATAGATAGACAGAGAGACAGACAGATAGACTGATTGATGGATGGAATGGATAGATAGATAGATAGATAGATAGATAGATAGATAGATAGATAGATAGATAGATAGATAGATAGATAGACGGATGGAATGGATAGATAGATAGATAGATAGATAGATAGATAGATAGATAGATAGATAGATAGATAGATAGATAGACAGATAGATAGATAGACAGACAGACATATATACAAATACAGACAGAGAACTGATAGATAGATAGATAGATAGATAGATAGATAGATAGATAGATAGATAGATAGATAGATAGATAGATAGATAGATAGACAGACAGACAGACAGATGGATGGAATGCATAGATAGATAGATAGATAGATAGATAGATAGATAGATAGATAGATAGATAGATAGATAGATAGATAGATAGATAGATAGATAGATAGATAGATAGACTGACAGATGGATGGAATGCATAGATAGATAGATAGATAGATAGATAGATAGATAGATAGATAGATAGATAGATAGATAGATAGATAGATAGATAGATAGATAGATAGATAGATAGATAGATAGATAGATAGATAGACTGACAGATGGATGGAATGCATAGATAGATGGATAGATAGATAGATAGATAGATAGATAGATAGATAGATAGATAGATAGATAGATAGATAGACAGACATATATACAAATACAGACAGAGAACTGATAGATTGATAGATAGATAGATAGATAGATAGATAGATAGATAGATAGATAGATAGATAGATAGATAGATAGATAGATAGATAGATAGATAGACAGACAGATGGATGGAATGCATAGATAGATAGATAGATAGATAGATAGATAGATAGATAGATAGATAGATAGATAGATAGATAGATAGATAGATAGATAGATAGATAGATAGATAGATAGATAGACTGACAGATGGATGGAATGCATAGATAGATAGATAGATAGATAGATAGATAGATAGATAGATAGATAGATAGATAGATAGATAGATAGATAGATAGATAGATAGATAGATAGACAGACAGACAGACAGACAGTCAAACGGACGGATTGAATGGACAGATAGATAGATAGACAGAGAGACAGACAGATAGACTGATAGATAGATAGATAGATAGATAGATAGATAGATAGATAGATAGATAGACGGATGGAATGGATAGATAGATAGATAGATAGATAGATAGATAGATAGATAGATAGATAGATAGATAGATAGATAGATAGATAGATAGATAGACAGACAGACATATATACAAATACAGACAGAGAACTGATAGATAGATAGATAGATAGATAGATAGATAGATAGATAGATAGATAGATAGATAGATAGATAGATAGATAGATAGACAGACAGACAGACAGACAGACAGATGGATGGAATGCATAGATAGATAGATAGATAGATAGATAGATAGATAGATAGATAGATAGATAGATAGATAGATAGATAGATAGATAGATAGATAGATAGACTGACAGATGGATGGA
>JAUCBL010000488.1:42500-45000 GCA_033807585.1 Hydrophis major
TCTATCTATCTATCTATCTATCTATCTATCTATCTATCTATCTATCTATCTATCAGTTCTCTGTCTGTATTTGTATATATGTCTGTCTATCATCTATCTATCTATCTATCTATCTATCTATCTATCTATCTATCTATCCATTCCATCCATCAATCATTCTATCTGTCTGTCTCTCTGTCTATCTATCTATCTGTCCATTCAATCCGTCCGTTTGACTCTCTGTCTGTCTGTCTGTCTGTCTGTCTATCTATCTATCTATCTATCTATCTATCTATCTATCTATCTATCTATCTATCTATCTATCTATCTATCTATCCATTCCATCCGTCTATCTATCTATCCAACTATCTATCTATCTATCTATCTATCTATCTATCTATCTATCTATGCATTCCATCCATCTGTCTGTCTGTCTGTCTGTCTGTCTGTCTATCTATCTATCTATCTATCTATCTATCTATCTATCTATCTATCTATCTATCTATCTATCTATCTATCTATCTATCTATCCATTCCATCCGTCTATCTATCTATCTATCTATCTATCTATCTATCTATCTATCTATCTATCTATCTATCTATCTATCTATCTATCTATCTATCTATCTATCAGTTCTCTGTCTGTATTTGTATATATGTCTGTCTATCATCTATCTATCTATCTATCTATCTATCTATCTATCTATCTATCTATCTATCTATCTATCTATCTATCTATCTATCTATCCATTCCATCCGTCTATCTATCTATCTATCTATCTATCTATCTATCTATCTATCTATCTATCTATCTATCTATCTATCTATCTATCTATCTATCAGTTCTCTGTCTGTATTTGTATATATGTCTGTCTATCATCTATCTATCTATCTATCTATCTATCTATCTATCTATCTATCTATCTATCTATCTATCTATCTATCCATTCAATCCGTCCGTTTGACTCTCTGTCTGTCTGTCTGTCTGTCTGTCTATCTATCTATCTATCTATCTATCTATCTATCTATCTATCTATCTATCTATCTATCTATCTATCTATCTATCTATCCATTCCATCCGTCTATCTATCTATCCAACTATCTATCTATCTATCTATCTATCTATCTATCTATCTATCTGTCTGTCTGTCTGTCTGTCTGTCTGTCTGTCTGTCTGTCTGTCTGTCTATCTATCTATCTATCTATCTATCTATCTATCTATCTATCTATCAATCTATCTATGCATTCCATCCATCTGTCAGTCTATCTATCTATCTATCTATCTATCTATCTATCTATCTATCTATCTATCTATCTATCTATCTGTCTGTCTGTCTGTCTGTCTGTCTGTCTGTCTGTCTGTCTGTCTGTCTATCTATCTATCTATCTATCTATCTATGCATTCCATCCATCTGTCTGTCTATCTATCTATCTATCTATCTATCTATCTATCTATCTATCTATCTATCTATCTATCTATCTATCAATCTATCAGTTCTCTGTCTGTATTTGTATATATGTCTGTCTGTCTATCTATCTATCTATCTATCTATCTATCTATCTATCTATCTATCTATCTATCTATCTATCTATCTATCTATCTATCCAATCCATCCGTCTATCTATCTATCTATCTATCTATCTATCTATCTATCTATCTATCTATCTATCTATCTATCTATCTATCTATCTATCTATCTATCTATCTATCTATCTATCTATCCAATCCATCCGTCTATCTATCTATCTATCTTTCTATCTATCTATCTATCTATCTATCTATCTATCTATCTATCTATCTATCTATCCATCCATCTATCTATCTATCTATATCAAAATGTCCATCTCTCGGTCTGTCTATCTATCTATCTATCTATCTATCTATCTATCTATCTATCTATCTATCTATCTATCTATCTATCTATCTATGTATCTATCTATCCATCTATCTATCCAATCCATGTATCTATCTATCTATCTATCTATCTATCTATCTATCTATCTATCTATCTATCTATCTATCTATCTATCTATCTATCTATCTATCAGTTCTCTGTCTGTATTTGTATATATGTCTGTCTATCATCTATCTATCTATCTATCTATCTATCTATCTATCTATCTATCTATCTATCTATCTATCTATCTATCTATCCATTCCATCCGTCTATCTATCTATCCAACTATCTATCTATCTGTCTGTCTGTCTGTCTGTCTATCTATCTATCTATCTATCTATCTATCTATCTATCTATCTATCTATCTATCTATCTATCTATCCATCTATCTATGCATTCCATCCATCTGTCAGTCTATCTATCTATCTATCTATCTATCTATCTATCTATCTATCTATCTATCTATCTATCTATCTATCTATCTATCTATCTATCTATCTATCTATCTATGCATTCCATCCATCTGTCTGTCTGTCTGTCTGTCTGTCTGTCTATCTATCTATCTATCTATCTATCTATCTATCTATCTATCTATCTATCTATCTATCTATCTATCTATCTAT
>JAUCBL010000049.1:612500-765000 GCA_033807585.1 Hydrophis major
CTGATTGTTTCGTTCTGCTAGTTTACAAGAAGCAATTTTTTGAACGTCCTTCAAGAAAGAGGAATAAAGGTATCACAGTGGCAGGAACTGCTAGAGACCCTTTTTTTGTGTGTGTGTGTAATTCTTTGACTTGGAATGATGGAAGGATAATAATACATTGCCACATTACCAATTTTAAAAACCTTCATTTATAACCTGTAGTTGAAAAATAAGCAAATTGGATTAAAAAAATAAATCAGATTATTAAAATCCAAAGGGAGTGGCCGTGTTGAGTATGTAAGCATGGTACTTTGGCCAACAAAATAATTTCCAGTCCTCTGATTTATGCCTCAATTAGGAGATCAAACATTACAGCTTTGCAACAGCTGAGAAATGACTTTCCCAGGGAATCAATGATAGACAGAGAGATAGATAGGTTGATCCAGAAGTGGGATTACTTTAGTCCAACCTCCTGCTTATACAGGAAGCCCTATAACATTACAGATAAATGGCTCTCCAATTTTTTCATATACATCTCCAGTGTTGGAGCACCCACAATTTCTGGAGACAAGTCATTCCCCTGGTTAATTGTTCTCACTGTCAGGAAATTTCTCTTTACTTGTAGGTTGGTTCTCTCTGTTAAGTACTTGGACATGGGTTGGAGTAAATGGAGACAGCCTTTGAATGTGAACTTTCAGCTCTTTATTGCATAGTGACTTCTCAAAACAACAACAGTGAACTCTGCCTTATATAGGCAACCCTTGTGATAATTGTCCAATCGCGAGCTATGAACGCCAGCACTTTTAACCAATAATAATCCTCTGTTAAGGGCCAATCGGATTCCTAAGAACTAACCAATCCGATCTGGCCGCCTAACAGCCAATCAGAAGTGCAGGGCCAGAACCCTGCACTTTACCTCAAGCTCATACTTTATTAACTATGGTACATACACAACACCCCTTCCCCCTGGCTTCTTAATTACGGTGTAGTTATATAGTCCTTTAAATAGGACAGTTGTCTTTTAAGTCTTTCGGATTTTCGTTGGACTGGATGACTGCAATTCTGTTGAGGTAGATTGTTGTTTGGCAGTGGCTCTGCTTCTTGCTCAGGTGCAATTTCTTGCAGTGCAAACAATTCTCCTTCCTGCTCCATTTCCTGAGTCTCACTTGATTCGTTGCTCCCTTTGAGCAGGTTCCCTGGAATGTCATCTTCTTCTGTAACTCCCCCCCACCTCAGTTAGGTCATGGGGGAGTTGTTGACTGGCCGTTGTGAGTCGTGACCGTAATTGGTCGATATGCCGTTTCCACAGTCTATTGTCATAGCATTTCACTACGGAGGATTTGGGGCCAGTCACTTGTACTACCGTTGCCTCTATCCATAACGGATCGCCCGATAAGTTTTGTGCGCAAACGTGGTCTCCTACCTGGAAGGTGCGATAGTGGCCACTGGATCCTATTGGCTTTTCCAGTTCATAAGCAGGGTGCAACCGGTCGAGGTGGGAACGGAGTCTTCGTCCCATCAGTAGTTCCGCGGGAGTTCTGCTGGTGACGCTATGTGGAGTTATGTGTTGCAAAAAGAGAATTTGGTTGACCTTGTCATCAATATTGTCATAGTCCATTTTTTGCAAGGTCTTTTTAACAAATTGGACCATGCGTTCCGCTCGTCCATTGGTCACAGGGTGCGCAGGTGAGGTGAGCGCATGGCGGATGCCGCGGTCAGCAAGGTACTGCTCGAACATTAGTGCCGTAAACTGTGGCCCGTTATCGGACACCAGGACATCAGGTAATCCGTGGGTTGCAAAGAGTCTATTTAGGATCTTGATCACTGCCTCGGAAGTTGTGGCCGTCGTACGATGAATTTCTAACCAATTGGAGTATGCGTCGACTGTCAGCAGGAAGATATATCCTTTGGTTGGCCCCGTGAAATCCAGGTGGATTCTGGATCAGGGTTCACGTGGCGTCTCCCATTCAGTAGGCATGGCTTTTGGTGGGGCGTTGCTGGCTTGTTGGCAATTGGTACACGCTTTGACCCACTGCTCGATTTGCCGATCCATGCCCGGCCACCATGCGTAGCTTCATGCAAGCGCTTTCATCCGCACGATGCCGGGGTGGCCCTCGTGCAGAATTTGTACCAGCGTCTTCCAGAGTCATTCTGGGACAACGACTCTATCGCCCCAGATGATACAGCCTTTTTGGGAAAACAGTTCAGTCTGTCTCAATTTAAACGGCGCGAAGTCATCTGGTACTTGGTCCAATGGCCATCTGCGTTCTACCCAGCCTAGGACTCGAGCTAGGGTGTGGTCTCATTTGGTTTCTCTCGCGATGTCTCGGGCGGTCATAGGTGGCGAGTTGAGTGTTTCGATCTGCAACGTGGTTGCCGTTGGTGCCGGATCGTCGAGAGTCTCTGGAAGCAGTGCTCAGCTTAATGCGTCGGCGTGGGGAATGGCTTTCCCCGGGCGATATTGCAGGTGATAATTTAAGCAGCTAGGAATTCTGACCATCGGGTCATTCTAGGGGATAATATGTAGGGGGTTGGCTTGTCCCCGGCTATTATCCCTAGCAACGGTTTGTGGTCAGTTATAATGGTAAATGTCCTTCCATACACATATTCATGAAATTTCTTTACAGCTGAAACAATTGCGAGAGCTTCTTTATCAATTTGTCCACAGTTCCGCTCTGCTTGTGAAAGAGTCTTCGAAAAGTATGCAACAGGGGCTTCGTTCCCATTAGGCAGTACATGACTCAAAATGGCGCCTACCCCGAAATGTGCAGCGTTAGTCAGATAGGCATACAGAAAAATGTGTGAGATAAGTTTGTATGTTAGTTAACATACAGTAAAAATAACAGATACACTTGTGTTTTCAAAAATATAGTTTATTCCATTTAGAGTTTTATAGCATAGTCAAAATAACAGTCCATTAGTCATGTATCGCTTTAGTCAGTCCATTCAAGGATATTCAATTCGCAAAGTCCGTGTAGAATATCCAATGTCAGTTCACTTACAATAAATCAGTCCTCTCACCGTTGATAAATCAACAGTCCATTCTCTCTCCCGTTCCAATAGGGGAAAAACGCAGTCTTCAATCCATGCAGTAATTAGGGATCATCAAGCCAGAGAGAGCAAGCTGCCATGCCTTGCTTCTTTTATGGTGCTTTTACAACCACTCCCTTAATTACATTCTTACAGTTAAAGTTACAGACACTTTAACTAACAAACCATGATAACATATTTATTATTTTACCTAAACCAGTTAGGGTAAACAATGTTATCCCCAACAGTACTAACACTTCATGTCATCTTGATTCTATCCCTCTTAATGTAGCCTATGATTCTGTTTGGGTTTTGGGGGGGCAACTGTAGCATAGTGCTGACTCAGGTTTAAGTGGCTGTCCACTAGGACTCCAAGATCCCTGTTGCACTTTCTCCTGTTGAGCCAGGTATCACCTATTCTATGCCAGTGCATTTGGTTTTTCTTTCCTAAATGTAGAACCTTACATTTCTCACTGTTGATTTCATTTTTTTTAGATGGGCCCCAATCTGTCGATCCTTCTATAGCCTGAGCTTATCTTCTGGAGTGTTGATATTCCTGTCAATTTGGTCTTGTCTGCAAATTTGATGAGTTCCCTTCTATCCTCTTGTCTAAATCAATGATGAAGATGAACAGATCTTGCAAATCCTCCTGTTCTGTTTTTTCCGTGTTCAGGAGGGTCTTGTGTCCTTCGAGGAGGTGGCTGTGCATTTCTCTGAGGAGGAATGGTCTCAGCTGGATCCTGACCAGAAAGCACTGAATTTGGAAGTCATGCTTGGAAACCATAGGAACGTGGTCTCTCTGGGTAAGAGTTTTCTAGTCCCCAGTAAAGAAGAGAGATTATAGTTAGTTTTTTATTTAAAAAAACACTAATCAGATATTGTCTCCTGGGAGGGAGAAGGAAAGGATCTGGCCTTGTCGTGCTCCAAGGAAGGAAAGAATCAATGTCTCTTTGCTTAGATGCTTTCTGTGCCATTTCTTCTCTGTATTTTTCCATTTCTATTTGAACATCTGTGAAGGCTACAAAGAATTAAGGTATGCTTTTATGTGTCCTCTGGAGGTCATGTGAGAGGAGTTTGTTGTCATTTGTCCTCTGGAACCTCCCCAAATTGTGTGAGAACAGAACTTTCATGCTCAGTCCGTGAAAGATCACTCTCCCAATCCAATTCAAGAACAAAGGCCTCAGGCAGTGTGACTCAGAGCATCCTAGGGTACAGGTAATCCCCGAGTTACAACAGTTCACTTAGCGACCATTCCAAGTTATGACCAGCCCTCCCCAAGTACTTGAGACCAACCCCCAAAATTATGAGTATTGCAGCACCATGGCCATTGTTCATACTTACAAATGACAGTAGAGGCTCTGCAACATTCACCCTACCTATCCTCCCACCCTACCCAGCTGGGACTTACCGTATTTTTGAGACTATAAAATGCACTCCCCCCCCCAAGTGGAAATGTCTGTGCATCTTATAGAGGGAATACCAGCTTGTTATTGGCCTCCCAAACCCTCCACGCATCCCATTTTTGCCCTCCCTGGCATCCAGAAGCACTCTGCAGGCCAAAAACGGGCCTGTTTTTGGCCTCCCCGGAATTGGGGAGGCTGAAAATGGGACGCACAGAGGGTTTGGGGGGCCAAAAACTGGCCCATTTTTGGCATGCAGTGTTTCTGGATGCTGGGGAGGGAAAAAACAGGATGTGCAGAGGGTTTGTGAGGCCAAAAATGAGCCCGTTTTTATCCTGCAGAATGCATCTGGATGCTGGGGAGGGCAAAAATGGGACACACAGAGGCAAAAACTATTTTTTCCTTTGTGTTCCTTCTCTAAACTTAGGTGTGTCTTATGTCCAATACGATGATGTGGTGAGCCATTGGTTCCCTTGCCTGCTTCAGTGCATTTTCAGAAAAAAGAGGCCTTTAGTGAGAGACACATGAGATTAGCAGTGGGAAATCTGGCACTATTGATCCCATGTGATCTCGTACTACACTGCTCTAGGCCTCTGTTCTCTGCTAACCAAGGCCTGCACGAGATCCAGGGCCATATGCTTTTCAAAGAGAGGGAAGGCCTCTTCGTTTTCAAAGACTTTTGCCCTGGATCTCATGCAGTCCTCAGTTCTTAAAAGAACACAGGCCTAAAGTAGTGCAGTGCGAGATCACACACGATTAGTAGCCTGAGATATTGCACTACTGGTCTCGTGTGATCTCACAATAAAGTACTTTAGGCTTCAGTTCTCTGCGAACCGATGCCTGTACCAGATCCGGACAAAGATCCCTTGCAAGTCGATGGGACTTTGGGGCAGTGAAATAGCCATTCTTGAAGCATCCCAACCTTTCCAGTCTCAGTGCGAAGAGCATTTACAAGCCAATGGGAGGCTTTAAGCAAGGGATTTATCTCCCAAAATCTCATCGCTGGGATCGAGAAAGAGGCCGAGCAGAAGTCCGGCCTGCCAGACGGAAACCGTGGAACAGCTGCTCCAAGGTACACTGGGGAAAAAGGAGCTTGTTTCAAAATTGTTTCATTTCTCACAGGTCTCTGCGGAAATTAAGCCGCCTCAATAAATCTTAAGTTTTCTCTTAATTCCTCCTTGGATGTTTCCCCTTGGATTGTTCCTTAACTCAAAACTGTTTCTGAGTGAGATTTGCATATTGCAAACATATAACCTAAATTTTTGGAGAAATTCAGAAGGAAATTCAATGGACTTTCTAACTTTGATCTTTTTCTCTAACCTTGTTATCATTTTCTTTTTCTTTTTTTAATTTAAGTCTTTTATTTTTATTTAAAAAAAACAAATCCATCTTTCAGTTACACAGTGTGTCGACTGGGTACATATATCTTGTGCAAATATTAATATTTTGTATACATTTCTTACTAAGTTTACATTCATATTACAACCTATTCAACATTATATATCATTATAACAATATCATTTAATTTCTTACTTTATATTCCAACCATTTATAAAATAAATCCCATATCATATGGTATTCCAGTTCTTCTTGTTCTCTAATTGCCAATGTTAATCTACTCATTTCTGCACATTCCAATATTTTCTTAATCACCTCCTCCTCCATTGGAACTTTTTCATTTTTCCAATTTTGAGCAAATACAATTCTAGCTGCTGTTAATATATCTATAATTAAATATGTTTTTCTTTACTATAGAACTTGTTATCATTTTTATTTCCCTTTTGCTTTGAAGGTAATAATGGGCAGGAGAATCAAGATTCCTGTGAACTGTTCCAAGTGATCAATGCTAAAGATGGAACAGAGAAGTTTGGAATTCAAATGGAATTTGAAAGCCATGAGAGAAACCAGTCAAAGAATCGGAATCAGGAAAGCTCAACTTCCACTGATGATCCAATGCAAGACTTTCTTGCCCAACAAGAGAAAATAAGGAAAAAATATACCAGAAAAAGTGTGAAGCTAATCAAAGCAAAAGTACAAGTAAATGAATGCCATTTAACCCAAAACAAAGGAGATGATACTATCAGAAGAAACAACGGACAAAATTTCAATGCGACATTCATTCTTTCTCATGGGAGTAACTTCCTTACATCTCAAAAAGTGATTGACACAAAAGAGAAGCCTTATAAATGTTTGGAATGTGGAAAATGTTTTAGAACAAGCAGGCAATTTACTTTCCATGAAAGGATCCACACAGGGGAGAAGCTCTACAAATGCATGGAGTGCGAAAAGACCTTTGCTTGTAGCACTACACTTACTATCCATAGTAGGATCCACACAGGAGAGAAACCATATAAATGCATAGAATATGGAAACATGTTTGCTCATGACAATGGACTTAGAAGCCACAAAAAGATCCACACAGGGGAGAAACCATATGAATGCATAGAATGCAGAAAGATCTTTGCTCGAAGAGCTACTCTTATTTCCCATAAGATGATCCACACAGGGGAGAAGCCATATAAATGCATGGATTGTGGAAACACCTTTACTCGGAGCAGTGGACTTAGAAGCCACAAAATGATCCACACAGGGAAGAAACCATATAAATGCGTGGAGTGTGGAAAGACCTTTGCTGAAAGAGAGAATCTTATTTCCCATGAACGGATCCACCCAGGGGAGAAGCCGTATAAATGCATGGAGTGTGGAAAGGTGTTTACTCAGAGTGGTGGACTTAAAAAACACAAAAAAATCCACTTAGGAGAGAAACCATTTAAATGCACAGAATGTGGAAAGTCCTTTGCTCATAGATATAAACTTATTTCCAATAAGACGATCCGCATGAAAGAAGCCATATAAATGCATCGAATGACTTATGCTCATAGATGAAATCTTGTTTCCCATTATATTATTTCCCATATACTCAAATAAAATAAAATAACATAAAATAAATGCATGGAATGTGGAAAGAGTTTTGCTCAGAATGGTCATCTTACTTCTCATAAAAGGATCCATGCTGGGGGCAAAATTGCAATAGCAATTCCACTTAGATTTACATACCACTCTACAATGCTTTACCACACTCTGTGAGCAGTTTACAAAGTCAGCATATAGTCCCCAACAATCTGAAAAAAGTATATAGTTTCTTAGACAGCTTGAGATGGCTGCCAGATAGCAGATTAACAGTTGGGAGGGATCTTGGAGGTCATCTAGTCCAACCCCTGTCAGAGTTCTCCGATGAAAGGAGCGGGAAGCGGAGGAGAAACGGGATCTCCGTTCGGGGTCGCTTTGCGAGGGAAAGGGAGGGGGGTCCTCCTGACCCCCGGAAGGAAAGAAAGGTGGAGTTGGAAGGGTGGGAGACTAGAAGGAGCCGCTTGGTCCAGACATTCCGAGCAAGGGAGACAAGGGTTTCAAGGAGGGGAATCGCCTCTCCCTGGTTTACTTCAGGGTCTTCCCTCCGATTTGGGGGCTGTCTGTGGGTGACCCCCAACTTCCCCTCGCTACCTCCCCCCTCCCCCCGTCTTCCAGTGCAGCAGCTCTTCCTTCAGCAGAATCTACCCATGAAATGAACTTGTGTTTATGTGTTTGGACTTTTGAGCTGGGAGGGGCCAGAGCGAGCGGAAGGACCAATGGGAATTCTCCCTGCTGAAGCATCATCAGTCTCCGGGCAGAGTCCTTTGTGATGTCACCCGAAGAAGGAGGGAGCGTTCGGCGCATAGAGCGAAAGTGAAGGTGAGAGGGCGGGCTGCAGCTCAAGGGGGGGTTCGGGGCAGGCCCTGAGGAGACCCTCCACTTTCTTTGCTCTCTTCACCATTCTCAGCTACACTTTCCTCTGTGTGCATGGAGGGATGGACTAGACGTCCGCTTAGGTTCCCAAACTGCCCCTGGGGGCCTGGTCCTCCTCGGAAAGGGGCGTCCGGGCTCTTTCTAGCTAACTCTTGGGAAGGGAAGGGTCCCTGAAACAGGGACTGCGCGGAGGGTCCTTCGGCTGAGAATTGGGGAGGGGGACCGAGGAAGAGCCACTGCTCCGACGGGGGGACCTCCCTGATTTCTGGGTTTGGGCCGGAAGAGAAGGGGGTATCGGGGTTCTTGGCTGGGCTCTGGGTGTGGGGGACAGCTCCACTTGCGATCCTTCCTGGAGGGGAAGGCCGACCAGAGTTCCACTCCTGCCCTGGGGACCTTCTCCCTCGGTCACTTGGGATCTCACAGGCAGATCCCGGAGTGGGCCAGCGTCAACAGGGATCACCCCTCCGCTGACAGAAGAAGCCCAGAGAAGGGTGATCACCCTGGAAGGGATCAGGAGGGATTTCCTGGCTCTGAGAACTGATTAGTCGAGGGGGAAGAAGCGGTTTTGTGGAGGGTTTTCCAGGGCTTCCCTCCCCCACAAAGCCCCCTTCTTACTGGGGGTCTCCGCAAAGTCCCTGGTTGATCCAGGAGAAGCCCTTTTGCCAGTGGCTGAGAGGCAGCCTTTAAGCTGCTGAAGTTGGGACAGCTCCAGAACAGAAGAGACTGAAAGAGAAAGTGTGTCGGCTTGGGTGAGAACTTTTTTTTTACTATCATTCTGAGACTTAAAGGACACCCTAAGAAAAAGGGAAATCTGTAAATGTTTTGACAGAACTGAGTAAGCGGCGGTTTTTAAATGGAAACGTCAAAGTGAGGCTTGGCTTTTTAATTTTTTACTTTTTTTTTTCTACTGGACTTCTATCCTGATTTAGCTTTGTTAACTGGACTGGTTTTTTTCATATATATATTTATTCTTTCTTCTCTTTTTTGATTTTTTAATTTTTTAGATTAGAGGCTCCCTTTAGTAATCTTTTTTTCAGATAGATAGATAGATAGATAGATAGATAGATAGATAGATAGATAGATAGATAGATAGATCATTCAGCTTTGTTCGGGTATTTTCCCACGTCATAGTAGTGGTGCTTTTAAAGTTGTAGCAACGTTTCAGCAGAATCTCATCTGCCATCATCAGGCTTCCCAGAAGCCTGATGATGGCAGATGAGATTCTGCTGAAACGTTGCTACAACTTTAAAAGCACCAGATGAGATTCTGCTGAAACGTTGCTGCAACTTTAAAAGCACCACTACTATGACATGGGAAAATACCCAAACAAAGCTGAATGCCATACATGTAAGTACCCGCGAAAACTTAAGAATATATATATATATGTTCTTTCCTTTTTTTAACTTCTATTACGTTCTATCTGGGAAAGGAGGGCGGGGGGAGTGAGAACAAAGAAACTTTGTAACACTGCCAACTAGAGGCTTGAAAATATTTTACTTGAAGTTGAGAGAACTGTGAAAGATTCCTCTTTCAAGGACATTGCAACTTGATAAGATAGAGGGAAGAACATGAGAGTGTTATTACAGGTGTTCTTCTGGACTTCTATCAACAATTGAAGTTTGGCTTTGAAGCTTGTGGAGAAGAGACTTTTAATAAGAGCCTTGGATAATTAAACAAAGTGCAGTGTGTTCTTTATTATTTTATTTTTAGCTGTGCCGCCCCTCCTTACCAGTTTTACTGTACTCTTTTCCTTTCCTTTTTCTCTCCTTAAAAGAAAAAAAAAATATTTATTTTTGTAATATTTTTATTTTTGCCCTCTGTTTTAAAGGGAAAGCCTCAGAATCTCCTTTTTCTTTTTCTATTGGGATTTTCTTTTTTGCTATTCATATTTTTGGTTCATTTTTATGGTTTTTCTTTGTTTTTTTATTTTTCACTTTTGAGACCTCTCAATTGGATTAAGGTGTGAAGAACCTGAAGAAATTTTCTCTCTCATTCTTTTTTTATTATTATCGGGCTTTTTTCTTTTTCTTTTTTTCATTTTTTACCTTGGATTACAACTGACCATTTTATAATTGGATTAAGGTCTTGAAGAACCTGAAGAATTTTTCTTTCCTTTTATTGGGCTTTTTATCTTTTACCACCTCTATCCCCCATTTTGGATTATAATTGGCTACTTGAATTTGAAGATTTCGACGTTCAAAATGAGTAGGAAACTCATACCTTCTGGCGCCTCAACTTCCACTTCCACCTCCCCACCATCTGGAGGTCAACACTTAATTCAGACAATGTTAAAGCAAGATAAAGAACAAGAAAAAGTGACTCTACAGATGATTATGCAAGGAATCCAAGACATTAATTTGTCCATTAAAGACTGTTAGGGATACACCCTAGCAGAATCTGCACGGCAGTCAAGCAGGCAGGCAAATATGTGAGATAAACATTTTTGTAGCTTACACTCAGTAAAACAGATACACTGTGCTAGTTAAATAGTTTATTGCAGTAAGAATTTTAGCATAGTCAAAACAGTCCATATATCATTCACTAGTTCAGTCCGTCTGGGGATTATACAGTTGCAAAGTCCAGTGTCGAAAAGAGGTCAGTAAACTTACAAATATCAGTCCAGTAATATATCTCTTCGCAGTAGAGATATGAAGAAGTCAAACCTCCTTTCTTGTTTCAGCAGCAGCAGCAGGGAACATGCAATTCAGTAAGCCAGCAATCAATCAAGTTCTCTTGCTCCCTCTTATGGCGGTTTTACAGCCACACCCAAAATTACATGCTTTGCTGTTTAAAGTGACACACACATAAACTTACTATCATAGTTTATATATATTATTTTACACAAAGAATGGAGAGGATTGACCAAAGAATTGGGAAGATGGATGAGAAATTTGAAAATTTTCAACAAATGATGGTGAAACATGATGAGAGAATCCAAAAAATAGAAGAGAAAGACAAGCAAAGAGATGATACAATTGGGAATATCGATAACAGATTAACAATGGTCGAACAAGAAAAAAGTGGGATGTTGAAGTGGGAGATGGACAGGTCAGAATTTTATCTTAGATTCCAAAATATTGAGGAAGAAAAAGGACAAAACTTGGCGGCAGTAATGATTGAAATTTTGGCTGGTGTCTTGGAAATAACAGAGGAAAAGATGATGGATGGAGTAGATGAGATATATCGAGTCTTCACAAGATATGCGATGAGGAACCAATTACCAAGAAAGGTTCATGTTAGATTCACTAAAAAAAACTATTAAAAACCAAATATTACAAGTGGTAAGAGAGAAGGGGTTGAAATATAAAGGCAAAGAGATTCTGGTCTTAAAACAAGCACCTAGAAAAGTGAGAGAGATTAGAAGAGAGTATCGATTTTTGACTAAAATGCTATTGAAAAAAGTATTATTTCTTTTCTTATGTTCAGAAATGTAGGGTTTATGTGTTCTGCCTGTATTTTGTTTTATTATTAGTTTGTTCATTTGTCTGTTTATTAAGTTTATATCTATCAGAAGGAACTCTGAGAAGTAAACAAGAATAAAAACACAAAACAATTAGAGTAAAAACCCAAATAAATATTATCCATCTTACCTGGTGAGCCAGTGAAACAGTCTTAAGGATTCCCTGTTCAAATCAGGAGAAACCATCTCAGATAAATTTCCACTTGTTACAAAATGGCTGAAAGGCAGTTATATCCTATTTATTTTCCTTTGTTTAAAAAACCCATTTTGGCTCTGAGCAGGAAAAAGGAATTGATCCCTTTCAACATCAGATTTTTTTTTTTAAAGGAAATTAAAAATAGTCCAAGAAAGCAAATAGTGGATTTAATTTCAGGCATTAGATCGCTCTAGGATCTGGTGTTTGGTTTTGCAAAAAAAAGACATAAGCTTTACTTTTATTCTAATTGAGTATATGCTTAAGTCAATTCTGTTTTCTGTAGTCTTCATTATTTTTTCTTTATAAACTATGTGTGTGAGGGATATAAAAATAGATATAGAGTGTTGCGTCCGTCGCGGGAAAGGAGACTCGGAGCCAGTGACTCAGTTTCAGCTCTTTATTTGGTCCCGAGATTGGCTCGGGCTCCAAAGGAAAAACAGCAGCTTTTATTCTTTGGCCGTGGCAACCGCGGCCAATGGCACCGCTTTGAATCTCCCGTGATTAGTTTCCACCAATTGCAGGGGATTCGCGGCGGGCCAATCAGTGCAGCTCACTCGACCAATCAGATCGCCGTGCGCTTGACCAATCGCTATGCGGCATTTACAAGTATGTTAATGACCGTACAGAACACCCCTCCCCTCTTGGTATGGTCCTACGTAACATAGTCCTGTAAGTTGGTGGGGCTTCGTACTTTCCAACTTGACCTGCGCAGGTTAGTTGGTGCTTGGCTCCCGGCCGGTTCGGTCGGGTTCTGTGTTGCTCTCTGCCTCATCGATGGAACCGCCTGGAAGGTTTCACCGGGCCTTTCGTCGCAGCTCCCTCCCAGTCTACCCAGGCTGGTTGAGCTGCGGTTGTTGCCGCTCCTGCCTGGTCTTTCTGGGCTGGTTGAGCTGGCCTGGCTGCTTCTCCCTGGTGAGGCTTCGAGCTGGCTGCTTGTTGGTGAGTATTGCTGGTTTCTTTCTGTTGGTGGTTGGTTCCCGGGGTCTTCCCTCCCCTCTTGGTTTGTGTTATGTGGGTTCCCTTCTCTCTCTGGGTGTCTGTCTGTGTCTGTTTGTGTGTCGGTTGTGTTTCCCGTGGTTGTTCTCAATCTTAATTGATCGATGTGTCGTTTCCATGCTCGTCCGTCGGTTGTTTGCAGCCGGTACGAGCGGGGACCTGTCACTTGGGTTATGGTTGCTGGCACCCAAAGTGGATCCCCGGTAAGGTTCTTCGCGTAGACTGCATTGCCTGGTATAAATGTTCGGTGTTTGCTTGAGGAGTTTGGGGTTTTTTTCTGGGTTGTATGTGGGGTGCAGCCTGTCGAGTGGGGACCTTAATTTCCTCCCCATTAATAGTTCTGCCGGGCTTTTGTTGGTTGTCGTGTTCGGGGTTATGTGTTGTATAAAAAGCATTTTGTTTATTTTTTCTTGGATTTTCCCGTGTTCAATTTTTTGGATTGTTTTTTTGGTAAATTGAATCATTTGTTCTGCCCTCCCATTCGCCGCCGGATGTGCTGGTGCTGTCAGTGCGTGCTGTATTCCCCGTTCCGCTAGGAATTTTTCAAATTCCAGCAAGGTAAATTGGGGCCCGTTGTCTGACACGATGACATCTGGGAGGCCGTGGGTTGCAAACAGCTTGCTGAGTTCCTTGGTCATGGCCTCCGTGGTGGTGGTTTTCATGTTGCTTACCTCCAACCAATTGGAGTAAGCATCTACCGTGATAAGGAATATGTGTACCTTAGTGGGCCCGGCAAAATCTATGTGAATCCTGGACCATGGTCCCCTGGAGTTTTCCCATTCCAGGATTGGTGCGGCAGGAGGACTTGGCCTGGTTTCTTGGCAATGTTTGCATGCTGCCACCCAAGTCTCGATCTGTTTGTCCATCCCTGGCCACCAGGCGTAACTCCTGGCCAGGGCTTTTGTTCTAACTATGCCCGGGTGCCCCTCGTGTAATAACTCCAATACCTTCCCTTGTAATTTTTCCGGAATAACAACCCTATCCCCCCAAAGTACACAACCTTTTTGTAATGACAGTTCTGTTTGCCGATTCTGAAATGTCCTGAATGATTTGTCGTCGTCTTTTTCCGGCCACCCTTTCTCTACCCAATGTAACACCCGCGCCAGACGCTTGTCTTTATTAATTTCACGGGCAATGTCTGAGATGGTTATGGGTAGATCGGGCAGAGTCTCTATGCTAAGGGTGGCTGTCGTGGGTGCTGGGTCGGTGTCTAGGTCCGGTAGTGGCGTGCGGCTCAGGGCATCTGTGTGGGTGATTGTCTTACCGGGTCGGTGTGTGAGCTGGTAGCTGTAGGCGGCAAGGAATTCGGACCACCTTGTCATTCTAGGAGATAGAATGTTCGGGGTGGCCCTGTTCCCTGCAAGGATTCCCAGCAGCAGCTTGTGGTCGGTGATGATGGTGAACGTCTGGCCGTAGAGGTACTCGTGGAACTTCTTCACTGTGGCAACGATAGCCAGGGCCTCTTTGTCCAGCTGACTGTAGTTTCTCTCTGGTTTGGTGAGGGTCCTTGAAAAGAAGGCGATGGGTGCTTTTTTTCCATCGGGGAGAGTGTGGCTGAGGACGGCGCCAATGTCAAAAGGTGATGCGTCGCATGTGACGGCTAGTGGTAGGGTCTCGTTGTATTGGATGAGGACGGCATCCGAGGTGAGCAGGTCCTTGGTTTTGTTGAAGGCGGCTTCCTCGCGTTTCCCTCAAGTCCACGTGGCCGCCTTGTCCAAAAGCCTATGCAAAGGCTCCGCTGCGGTCACCTTTTGGGGCAGGAACACATTATAAAAACTAAGCAGTCCTAGAAATGCCTGTAGTTCCGTTTTATTCTTTGGCATGGGGGCTTATTTAAGGGCTCTGATTTTTTTTTCGGTCGGATGGATGCCGTGCCGGTCTAGGAGGTATCCTAGGAACTCGACCCGCTCTGTGTGCAGCTGGCATTTTTCTTTTTTCACCTTTAGCCCAGCCTCCTTGAATTTGGTTAGTACCTCCCTTAGACGACCCTCTAGTTCTTGTTGGTTGGCTGCTGACACCAGTACGTCATCGAAGTAGGGCACCACCCCCTTAATTCCTTGCAAGAGTCTCTCCATGAGGCTCTGGAAAATTCCCGGAGCCACGCTGACTCCAAACTGGAGTCTCTTACAGCGAAACGCTCCCCGGTGGGTTACTACGGTCTGCGCCTCTGCGGTTTCTGCGTCGACCGGCAGCTGTTGATAGGCTTGCACCAGGTCGAGCTTCGCAAAAACCTTGCCTCCCCCCAGTGAGTGTAGGAGGTGCTGCACTACTGGAACGGGGTAGGTGCTTTGTTGTAAGGCATAATTTAGGGTGGCCTTATAGTCCCCGCAGATTCTCACCGACCCATCGGGCTTGACTGGGGTGACTATGGGGTTCTCCCACCGGGCGTGATCGATTGGCTCTAGGACCCCTTGTTTGATGAGCTTGTCTATTTGCTCATCGATCTTGGGCCAGAGTGCAAAAGGTTCCTGCCGTGGTTTTAGGCATATCGGGGGAACGCTGGGGTCTAGGCTGAAAGAAATAGGGGCCCCTCGGTACTTGCCTAGGGTGCCATTGAACACTTCCTGGAAGTCCCTCACAAGTTGCTCCTCCCAGTCGGCATCTGCGACGTGATCGACGCCCGTTACTTCAATCCCGAGTGGCGCGAACCACTGTAGTCCCAAAAGGCTGGGGTGGTCTCAGTCCACGATCGTCAGGGGAAGCCTTGCTGTGCGCCCTTTGAAGGTTACTTCGAAATGTCCTGTTCTGACTACCGGGATGCGATTCCCCTGGTAGTCTTTAAGGATTAATTTCTGGGTTTCCAGTCCCCTTTTGTGGATTGCGGGTACCAAACGCTTCATTTCCCACCATGCAACCATGGAGAGGTAGGACCCAGAGTCCACCTCCATTTTGCATGGTTCGCCCTCGATGCCCACTTCCACGTATACCTTTCAGGCGTCTGCGCTGGATGAGTGGCCAATGACGACCGTCTGGTGGGTTTCCTCTCTCTGTCGGTTCTCGCCGTTCCATTGGCCCCATCCATCTTGGTTCCAGCGATTTTCGGCTTGGCGGTCTCTGGGCCTGGGGGTGTTCTGTCTCGTCTCCGGTTGCTGTGATCTCGCCGTCGGGGGCTGTAGGCTTTCTTAAGTCGGCAGACTCAGACGATGTGGCCTCTTTTATCACAGTTTTGGCAGATCGCATCGAAAAACCGGCACTCCGATTGAAGGTGGTCCCGTCTGGTCTCGTCCCATCTGGAGTTGATGGATGTCCTCTTCCTCATCCATGGTACCGGAGGCGGAGTTGAAGTCACCATGGTGGGCAGTGGTCTCTCGGTGGCTTGCATCGGGACGTGCCTCGGTCACCGTGCCCATCTCAGTGGTCACGGTGTGGTCCCTGGTGTCCGGTCTCCGCATTCGAGCCACCGATTTCCAGGTTGCTTCGGCTGCGGTGGCCTCAGCGAGGGCATCGGCGAGGGCAATGTCACCTTTTGCCATCAGTCGGCTTTGCAGGACTGTGTCTTTGAGCCCGAGAATGACATGGTCTTGCAGAGCCTCGTCCACGTCCGTGAACCCACACATGCCCCCTAGGCTCTGTAGATCAGCCACAAAGTCGTTGATGCTCTCACCCGATCTCTGGTCCCGCCAGTAGAAATCGTGCCACCTGATGAGGGTGGGCACGGCGAGGGCATAGTGGTTTCGGAGCAACGGCTCGAGATCGGCCCAGTCCATCGCCTTCACGTCCTCAGGTTTTGCGAGATCTTTTGCCATCTTGAACACTGCGGGCCCGCAGTGTGTTAAAAATACGGCTCTTCTGCCCGGTTGCATCCTTTAAGTTGCTACTTTCGAGGAACATTAGGAATCAGTCTGTGTATGATTCCCAATCCTCGGTAGTGGGGTTAAAAGGTGCGGGCAGTGCAATGCTGGCCATCTTGTCGGTCTCGCTTCCTCAGGACACGTGCTTGATGGGGATTAGTCTTGAGATCCCATCCTCGTCGCCAGTGTCGCGTTCGTCACGGGAAAGGAGACTCGGAGCCAGTGACTCAGTTTCAGCTCTTTATTTGGTCCCGAGATCGGCTCGGGCTCCAAAGGAAAAACAGCAGCTTTAATTCTTTGGCCTCAGCGGCCGCGGCCAATGACACCACTTTGAATCTCCTGCAATTAGTTTCCACCAATTGCGGGGGATTCACGGCGGGCCAATCAGTGCGGCTCGCTCGACCAATCAGATCGCCGTGCACTTGACCAATCGTTACGCAGCGTTTACAAGTATGTTAATGACCGTACAGAACATAGAGCATATAGTTATATGATATGTGCCTTGGAAGCACTATATTTCTATTTCTATTACCAGTTAATGTTTTACATAGTCATATGTAAAGTTAAGAAATATATGTTCTTTCTTTCAGAAGGGAAGGGAAGGGGAAGGGAGAAGAAAAGAGAAAATTTCCAGTCACAAAACTCAATTCTACTGGTGGCATTTCATTTGCCAGAATTTCACAGAATTTGGAAACCTCCTCTCTCACATATATCAGCGGAGCATGCCAGGTGTTATGCTTCCAGAAAGCGGGGAGGCAGTGAAAACTAATCAGCTGAATAACAAGCCAAAAGATAGAATAGACATTTGTACCCAGAAACTTTCCAGGAGAGGAGTTTTTATATTGCAACCTTCCACCTTACCCAGTCAGCTGAGCTACTACAAGCAACAATACAATCTTCCAAATGCATCTTCTCTCTTATTCAGGATCAATTCCCATCTAATTCTTTTAGTTGTCTATTTATTTTAGTTTACTTTTCAAATTCATTGTGATTATTGTGTGGAATTTATGAGAATTTCTTACAACTTATTATTGGTTGATTATGCATCACCAAATCATTTTCAACCCCTAATAGCCAGATAGATGAGAGAGAGAGAGAGAGAGAGAGAGAGAGAGAGAGAGAGAGAGAGAGAGAGAGAGATTAAGTAACTCACATTACCCTGCCAGATCCCAAAATCACTCCTACTTTTTCTGATCTTCACCCAATCCTTCCTCTATGTTTCATGCTTAACTTTATCCATGAAAGTGAACTAAACTGCAAAACAAAGCTTCTCCCAGAGACTTCTTTAACCAGTTTTATTGAAAAGGAAAAGAGATTATGTTACAGAAAGTTTGACCATTGGATACTTTCATTTTAGTAGTGATTTGAGTTCAGTGGGTGAACATTTCTTTATTCTGGTGTTGATAACACTTCATTTGACAGGGGAACAGATTGTCAGTTTTCAAAGTAATAAAAATGGGCAAGTGTTCTAAACTTATTTTCTCAATGGCATTCTCTTTCCCACATATTTTATACTGCACATATTCACATGTGACTACTAAAATTTATTTTCTCACACTTTTCTTTATCAATTCATCCTGTTGATTTCTGCAACCCTATCCATAGTTGGTCATTCGTGAAAAGGAAAATATGGAGACAATGAATGACCAAGACTGCTTTCAACTGAAGTTCTGGTTTCCACCATCTTTCCTTCTAAAAGTTATTCCCTGGCCTGCATCAGTTTAAAATATATTTTGGGAAATAAAATAGCAGGTGCCCTGCACCAGCATTTCATTCAAGTATAAGAATGAAACAAATGTTATTTCATTAGTACAGGCGGAAGTTCAGTCAATGATCCAGAAAACATAATTTCTCATTTCCACTTTCCATCTCTATTTTGGGAGATTATTCTAGTAGCACTATTTTAAATATATGAACTAAACTATTTATTTGTGCTAATAAAGGAAACAACCACAAGGTAGTCAATATTGTGAATGTTACCATATAGCAACAAGTTCAGGAGTAGGGAAGTTGGTAACTCATTAAACTGAAATATTGCATTTTCTATTATATTACAACTTAAGAGCTGGTGTAAAATGATCCAAAATCCTTATGGAAATAACTCTACTTAAAATTCAAGCACTAGGCTGGTTATTTTTAAGGTTTGGAATGTTCTGCTTGAAAATCTTTGATTACTATTATTCTGTAACCTGAAAGAAGAGAACAAAGAGGTAGTAGTTTTTTCATTTTCATGGCACAATGTCCACATAGCTTGCAAGAGTATTAGTCTTGTAGCTGGATGAAAGAAAACTACATTTTTCTCTATAAGTACATTTTAAAAATAAGTTTCTGGAGCAAAATTAATAATGTGGTTTGATGCTCTTCCATATATAAAAGATTAAGTTAGCCGGAAGGGTAAGTCTTCCATTTTTAATGCTGGCTTTTTGCAGTACTATTTTTGTGATGCCATTAGATATTAGTACTGGGGCTTGGCAACAGTAGATACATCTGTTTAATTGCCTTAAAACTATTTCCCTAGCAATATCATTAATAACACTAAGCCAAAATTGGATTAAGCATTACATTGCTATAAAGTTAATTCACTGTGATACTAATGAAATGTCATGTGCAGCTTCCAGTAAATCCAAGTGAATACGCATTGCTAAGGTTTAAATAAATGGGCTGCTCAGCTTCCAGTCTAAAAGGTATCATTCTAATTGCTACCAAGTGACTTTCAGTGATATAGACCACATCACTTTCTCTACTATGTAATAAGGCCTAGCTCTCCCAAGCAGCAGCAGGTGAAGCTGTTTTGGTTAATCTTGTATTGAGTGCAGATTTAAGCTTTCATGAGTGTGGTTCTCATAAAAAATTTAGTCGGGTAGAGAACTAGTATGAAAAAAGGAAAGTCTTGGCTACATAAGGATGCCCAGGATATATAGCTCTATCAGATCTTTAGATAATTTTTTGGAAGATGGGTTGCAGGGGATTCATATAGAGAAATATGCAAACATAGAGATTGAAAGTGGTCCAGTGAATACTAAGTTTATTTATCTATCAATTTTGTTGTTAGCTGAACTTCACTCTTGGAAATTTGTGCAGATCTTTCCATTAATACCACCCTCTTCTGAAAGTTTGGGTAAAATGCTGTATCAGTCAACCACATCTTAGAGTCATTAGGCTTTTCATGGCATCTTGGATTTGCTGAGGCTTTTGGCTTTCTGCCTGTGCCATCAGCTCATTTGATGTAACTGCCATCACATGAGGATTAAGGTTTTCAAATTGCATTGTAACTGTGGGCTAGCAATAACAGCAACAAAATATGTGGTTGCAAAATATATGATTGCTTAAGAAGAAGACATACACATTTTTTTTCATGCAGTACTAAAAGGTCACTGATTGTCCAAATAAAATGTCACATGCTGACAAAAGAATATTTTCCTAGTAAGGCTAGATGAAGTCATTAAACAGAGTATGAGTCTACTTAGGGTAACAATTTTAATATTAGCTCAGAAATACTGCACAGCTATGGATAACAAGGCAATTCATTAAAAAGAGTCCTGAGTAAGTTTGGGGGTCAAAGCATTGTGAAAGCCACTGGGAAAAGGCATATTTTAAGAAACAATATCCACATCAGATAACAAAGATTCAGAAAATGTATTGTTTCAACAGCTACTTGAGTTAATTTAAGGACTTTTAAAATATGGGCTTTTTCTAAAACCAGCTGCAAACATTTCTACTCACTATTGTTTGGATTTCTTGTAAAACTCCAAAGAATTCCTTTACTTTCTTTAGTCTTTATTTTTTACTAACTTCTGGTCCTTTAAGGAGGATTGTTTGACTTCGTTTTGATGAAAAAGATGAATGCTCTGATTTACACAGTATAGAAGACATTGGTGAACATTGCCAGAGATAAGGGAAAAAGATGTAAACTTATATACTATCCCATAGTGCTTTATAGAACTCACTGAGCAGTTTACATTGTCAGCATATTGCCCCAACAACCTAGGGTTGTTTTCATGGGTATTGTTAAGCCTGTGTTCCCCAACCAGGGTTAAGGAGACAAGCAAAACAGAATGTGCAGCGTTAGTCAGATAGGCATACAGATAAATGAGTGAGATAAGCTTGTATGTTTGTTAACATACAGTAAAAATAACAGATACGCTTGTGCTATCAAAATATAGTTTATTCCATTTAGAGTTTATAGCATAGTCAAAATAACAGTCCATTTGTTCTGTCCCTAATTAACATACTCGAGATCCCCGCGCTTTGATTGGCCAAAGCGCGGGGCTCTCCGATTGGTCAGGTGAGCCGCGTCGATTGGCTCGCTAGGAATCTCCCGCGATTGGTCCATTCGAATCGCGGGAGATTCAAAGTGGTGCCATTGGCCGCGGCCGCCGCAGCGAAAGGAATAAAAGCCGTGGGCTTTTTTCCTTTCGCCAGTTCGGTTCCAACTCCTTAATAAAGAGCTTTGCACTAAAGTCACCGACTCCTGGCATCATTTCGCGGACACAACACTGGCGACGAGGGTGGGATTCAGACCCTGAACCGAACCACGTGTCCGACGGAAGCCAGACAAACCACCGAGATGGCGAAGATCGCACCACCCGCACCCTTCAACCCCGCCACCGAGGACTGGGAATCGTTCTCCGACCGATTCCGCATGTTCCTCGAGTGCAGCGGCCTGAAGGACACCACTGGCCCAATGAAACGCACCGTCTTCCTGACCCACTGCGGGACCGAGGTCTTCCAGATGGCCAAGGCGCTGGCCAAGCCCGCCGACGCGACCGCGATGGACTGGGATGTCCTCGAACCCATACTTCGGCGGCACTACGCTCCAGAGGTACCCATCCTGATCCGGCGCAATGAGTTATAATGGCGGGACCAGAGGTCGGGTGAGAGCTTCAGCGACTTCGTCGCCGAGCTGCGGCGTTTAGGGGGGCTCTGCGAGTTCGATTACCTAAACAACGCCCTGCGAGACCGAATCGTGCTCGGATTGTGGGACCCCGTCCTCCAGAGCCGGCTGATGGCCAAGGGCAACATCAGCCTAGCAGACACCCTCACCGCAGCCGCAGCCGCCGAAGCAACCCGAACTTCCGCCGACCGCATGCGCAGACCGAACACCGGGGACCGCAGCGGAAACAACAACCTGGCGAGGTCGACCGAGCCCAAATCCGAGACGACCACCCACCAGGGCGATTTCCACTCGGCATCGGGCACTTCCGATGACGAGGAGGACATTCATCGCCTCCAGACAGGCTGCGACCCACGGAACAGGCGAAGTCGTAAGTCGAGGACCAACTGTGCCGGCTGCGGCGGCAACCACCCCAGGTCGGAATGCCGGTTTTTCGAATCGATCTGCCGGCATTGCGACAAGAAGGGACACATCGTCTGTGTCTGCCGCCTGAAGAAAACTCGCAGCCCGGCACGATGGGACCAGAACGACCGAAGGAGAGAAAGCACACCACCCCGGACCAGAGATCGCCCCTCGGACAGCCGATGGGACTGGAACGGGCGATCCTCGCGAGGCGGCGACAACCGGTGGAGAGAGGAGACCCACCAGACGGTCACCATCGGCCACGCCGTCACCAACGACGCCCGGAAGGTCCACGTGGAGGTAGGCATCGAGGGCCAGCCATGCAAAATGGAGGTGGACTCCGGGTCCTACCTCTCCATGATTGCATGGCATGAAATAAAGTGTTTGGTGCCTACCCTCCAAAGGAGGAACGTAGACAGCCAGAGACTCATTGTAAATGACTTCCCCTAACAATCATCGACCGCGACCGCCCAAGCCTACTGGGACTGCAATGGTTCGCCCCACTCGACATCGCTCTCACGGGAGTCGACCACGTCACCGACGACAGCTGGGAACAGCAACTGGCCCAGGAATTCCAAGAGGTCTTCGACGGAAACCTAGGCAAGTACCGAGGGTCCCTTATATCTTTCGACCTAGACCCTAACGTCACCCCAAAACGCCTGAAACCAAGGCGGGTGCCATTCGCACTGAAACCCAAGATAGACAAGCAAATTGACAAGCTCGTCAAACAAGGGGTTCTGCAGCCCATAGACCACGCCTGGTGGGAGACCCCCATAGTCACCCCGATCAAGCCCGATGGGTCGGTGAGGATCTGTGGGGACTATAAGGCCACCCTAAATGGCGCGCTGCAACAAAGCGCCTACCCCATCCCAGTGGTACAACACCTATTGCACTCACTGGGAGGGGGCAAGGTTTTCGCCAAGCTCGACCTCGCCCAGGCATACCCACAGTTGCCGGTCGACGAGCAAACGGCAGAAGCACAGACCATAGTCACCCACCGGGGGACATTCAAATACAACCGACTCCAATTTGGAGTCAGCGTGGCACCGGGAATATTCCAAAGCCTAATGGAGAGACTATTGCAAGGTATCAAGGGGGTGGTACCTTACTTCGACGACATCCTAGTGTCGGCAGCCAACCAAGCCGAACTAGAGGGTTGACTAAGGGAGGTCCTAACTAAATTTAAAGAGACCGGATTAAAAGTCAAGAGGGAGAAATGCCAGCTATGCACGGAACGAGTAGAATTCCTGGGCTACCTCCTAGACCGTCACGGCATTCACCCCACAAACAAAAAAATCAAGGCCATCAAAGAAGCCCCCACACCCAAGTCAAAGACTGAGCTACAAGCGTTCTTGGGGTTACTGAACTTTTACAATGTTTTCCTACCCCAAAAGGCGACGGCGGCGGAGCCCTTGCACAGGCTCCTGGACAAGGCGGCGACCTGGACTTGGGGGAAACTCGAGCAAGCCGCCTTCCAAAGAACGAAGAACATCCTCACCTCCGACGCCATCCTCATACAATTCAACGAGACCCTACCTCTGGCAGTCACATGCGACGCATCACCCTTCGGCGTCGGCACTGTCCTCAGCCATACCCTTCCCGACAGAAAAGAAGCGCCCATCGCATTCTTTTCAAGGACCCTCACCAAACCGGAGCGGAACTATAGCCAACTGGACAAAGAGGCTCTGGCTATAGTTGCCGCTGTAAAATGATTCCACGAATACCTCTACGGCCGGACTTTCACCATCATAACGGATCACAAGCCGCTGCTGGGAATCCTTGCAGGAAACCGAGCCACCCCGAACATTCTGTCTCCCCGAATGACAAGGTGGTCCGAGTTCCTGGCAGCCTACAACTACGAACTCATACACAGACCAGGTAAGACGATCTCCCATGCATACGCCTTAAGCCGCTCGCCGCTACCGGAACCCGACACCGACCCAGCACCCACGACGACCACCCTCAGTATAGAGACTCTACCCAACCTGCCCATAACCACGTCAGACATTGCCCAAGAGACTAATAAAGACAAACGTCTGGCGCGGGTGCTGCATTGGGTGGAGAAAGGGTGGCCGGAAAGGGACAACGACGAGTCCGTCAAAACGTTCCGAAACCGACAAATGGAACTCTCTTTATTAAAAGGGTGCATACTATGGGGGGATAGGGTGGTCATTCCAGAAAAGCTACAGGGGAAAGTCTTGGAACTGCTACACGAGGGCACCCTGGCATCGTTAGGACTAAAGCTCTGGCCAGAAGTTAAGCTTGGTGGCCAGGGATGGACGAACAAATAGAGGCCTGGGTAGCTAGGTGCCAACGATGCCAGGAAACTAGGCCAAGCCCACCCACAGCACCCGTCCTAGAGTGGGAAACCCTAAGGGGACCTTGGTCTAGGATCCATATAGACTTCGCCGGGCCCACAAAAGGACACACCTTCCTCATAACAGTTGACGCTTACTCCAACTGGCTGGAGGTAAGTAACATGAAGACGACAACCACGGAGGCCGTGATCAAGGAACTCTGCAAACTCTTTGCAACACACGGCCTCCCAGACGTCGTCGTCTCCAACAACGGGCCCCAGTTCACCTCGCTGGAATTCAAAAAATTCCTAGCGGAAAGGGGCATCCGCCACGCGCTGACAGCACCAGCGCACCCGGCAACGAACGGTAGGGCAGAACGGATTGTCCAATTCACTAAAAAGACCATCCGGAAAATAGACCACGGGGAGATCCAGGAGAAAATCAACAAACTACTCTTCACCCAACACATAACCCCAAATACCACAACCAATAAAAGCCCAGCCGAACTATTAATGGGCAGAAAGCTAAGGTCCCCACTCGACAGGTTACACCCCACGTATAACCCGGAGAGGCCCCCAGACTCAAACACCAAACAACGAACCTTCGCACCCGGCGACCACGTATACGCAAAGAACCTGACGGGAGACCCACTATGGATACCGGCCGTCATCACACAAGCAACAGGCCCACACTCGTACCGGCTACAAACAGCAGACGGACGAGCGTGGAAACGCCACATCAACCAACTAAGGTCAAGGACTACCAACCAACAAACCACCGGCGAAAAAACAGGCGAAACCAACCCCCACAACACAAACCAAAGGGGGAGGGAATACCCAGGGGACCAAAACCAAAGAAGAATAAACCAGCAGTACTCACCGGAAAGCAGCCATCACGACCCCTCGCCAGGAAGGAACAACCAGGCCAGCTCGACCGACCCGGAAAGACCGAGCGGGAGCGGCGAAACCCGCAGCTCAACCAACCCTGAAGGCCCAGGAGGGAGCTACGGAGAAAGGACCGGCCCGATAGACCAGCCGGTTCCCACGACGGCAGCAGGAGCAGCAGAGATCCCGACCGAACCGGCCGGGATCCAGTCTACAACTGAGTTGCGCAGGTCAAGTAGGACCAGACGGAGCCCCGCCTACCTACGTGACTACGCAACGTAAGGACTGAACCAAGAGGGGAGGGGTGTTCTGTCCCTAATTAACATACTCGAGATCCCCGTGCTTTGATTGACCAAAGCGCGGGGCTCTCCGATTGGTCAGGCGAGCCACGCCGATTGGCTCGCTAGGAATCTCCCGCGATTGGTCCCTTTGAATCGCGGGAGATTCAAAGCGGTGTCATTGGCCGCGGCCGCCGCGGTGAAAGGAATATAAGCCGCGGGCTTTTTTCCTTTCGCCAGTTCGGTTCCAACTCCTTAATAAAGAGCTTTGCACTAAAGTCACCGACTCCTGGCATCATTTCGCGGACACAACACATTTGTCATGTATCATTTTAGTCAGTCCATTCAAGGATATTCAGTTAGCAAAGTCCGTGTAGAATATCCAATGTCAGTTCACTTACAATAAATCAACAGTCCTTTCTCTCTCCCGTTCAAGTAAGGAAAAAACGCAGTCTTTATCCAGTAATTAGGGATCATCAAGGCAGAGAGAGAGCAAGCTGTCGTCTTGCTTCTTTTAAAGTGCTTTCACAACCACTCCCTTAATTACATTCCTATATTTAAAGTTGCAGACACTTTAACTAATAAACCATGATTACATATTTATTATTTTACCTAAACCGGTTAGGGTAAACAATGTTATCCCTAACATTCTCCCCTTTTAGGAAATAATAATAAATATAACTATTTACATCTTTAAATCATATTTGTTACAACTCTCTTTAAACTTAATTACACCTTGAGCTTTTGTAAATTGGTCTGCAATGTTTTCTTCTGTCATGCAGTATTCCAATTTAATTAGCCCATTCTTTACAGATTCTCTAACATTTAAGTATCTTAAATCAGTATGCTTTGATCTAGTTTTTACAGCTATACCAGTAGCCAAATTTATGGCTGCCTGGTTGTCCTCGTATACAACAATGGAATCTTTAACAGTTATACCCATGTCTAATAATAACTGTTTGTACAGAATTAAGTCAGTGCATAGTAATGACAGACATGAAAATTCCGCTTCCATCGTGGACAAGCTAATATGCTGTTGTCTGATTGACCTCCATCCTATTAGTGTCTTACCAAATAATATAGCCATCCCAGATGTTGATTTTCTAGTGTTTATGTCAGTTGCAAAACTTGCATCTGCATGGGCACGAAGACTCAAATCACCCTTTGTGTTCTGTCCCCTCATTTGAATTCTTGAGATCCCCGCGCTTTGATTGGCCAAAGCGCGGGGTGCTTGGATTGGCTAGGCAAGCCGCGCCGATTGGCTCGCTGAGAATCTCCCGCGATTGGTCAATTCGAATCGCGGGAGATTCAAAGCGGTGCCATTGGCCGCGGCCGCCGCAGCTTGGAAATAAAAAGCCGCAAAGTTTTCCTGTAGCCTCAGTTTGGTTCCTGACTAATAAAAAGAGCTTGAAACACAGTCACCGACTCCTGGCTTCTGTCCACGCGGACATAACACTGGCGACGAGGATGGGATCCTCATCCTGAACCGAAGCACATGTCCGACGGAAGCCAACCAACCGACGAGATGGCCAGCATCGCGCCACCAACCCCTTTCAACCCCGCTACCAAGGACTGGGAATCTTACACGGACAGATTCCACTTGTTCCTCGAATGCAACGATCTGAAGGATGCCACGGGACCGAAGAAACAAGCCATCTTCCAAACACACTGCGGGCCCGCAGTGTTTAAAATGGCAAAAGCGCTAGCCAAGCCCGCCGATGTTACCGCGATGGATTGGAAGGACCTCAAACCAATGCTCCGGAACCACTACGCTCCAGCCGTGCCCATCCTCATCCGACGGCACGAATTTTATCGGCGGGACCAGCGGTTGGGTGAGAGTCTCAGTGATTTCGTTGCAGAGCTGCGGCGCCTGGGAGGACTATGCGAGTTCTCCAACATGAACGAGGCCCTTCGGGACCGAATCGTGCTTGGCCTTTGGGACCCCATTCTCCAAAGTCGGTTGATGGCTAAGGGCAACACCGCTCTCGCCGACGCCATCTCCAAAGCCACGGCCGCCGAAGCAACTCAACAGTCAGCAGACCGCATGCGGAGACTGAACGCCGGGGACCGCAACACAAACAACCCTGCAAGGTCGACTGAGGGGTATTACAACCCATAGACCACGCCCAGTGGGAGACCCCCATAGTCACCCCGATTAAGCCTGATGGGTCAGTGAGAATCTGCGGGGACTATAAGTCCACCCTAAATGGCGCCTTGCAGCAATGCGCTTACCCCGTCCCAGTTGTGCAGCATCTCCTACACTCACTGGGAGGGGGCAAAGTTTTTGCGAAACTCGACCTGGCCCAGCATACCAGCAACTGCCGGTCGATGAGGAAACTGCCGAGGCACAAACCATAGTCACCCACCGGGGAGCCTTTAGATGCAACCGCCTCCAATTTGGAGTCAGCGTGGCACCGGGAATTTTCCAGAGCCTCATGGAAAGACTCTTACAGGGCATCAAGGGGGTGGTCCCATACTTCGATGATGTACTAGTATCGGCAACCAACCAGGCTGAACTAGAGAATCGCCTAAGGGAGGTGCTAATGAGGTTCAAAGAAACCGGGCTTAAGGTGAAGAGGGAAAAATGCCAGCTTTACACAGAGCGGGTCGAATTCCTAGGATACCTCCTAGACCGACACGGCATTCACCACACCGACAAAAAAAATTAAAGCCATCAAAGAAGCCACCCAGGTCGAAAACGGAACTGCAGGCGTTTCTGGGGCTACTTAAAGTGAAGAGGGAAAAATGCCAGCTGTACACAGAGCGGGTCGAATTCCAAGGATACCTCCTAGACCTACATGGCATTCACCCCACCAACAAGAAATTTAAAGCCATCAAGTGAGCCCCCACACCCAAGTCAAAAACAGAACTGCAGGCGTTTCTGGGGCTACTTAACTTTTATCACGTCTTCCTGCCCCAAAAGGCGACCGCGGCAGAGCCTTTGCATAGGCTCTTGGACAAGGCGGCTACCTGGACTTGGGGGAAACGCGAGGAAGCCGCCTTCAGAAAAACCAAGGACCTGCTCACTTCGGATGCCGTCCTCATCCAGTACAACGAGACCCTACCACTAGCCATCACATGCGACGCATCACCCTTCGGCGTCAGCGCTGTCCTCAGCCACACTCTCCCCGACGGAAAAGAAGCACCCATTGCGTTTTTTTCAAGGACCCTCACCAAACCGGAGCGGAACTACAGCCAGCTGGACAAAGAGGCTTTGGCTATCGTCGCCGCAGTAAAAAGGTTTCACGAGTACCTCTACGGCCGGACGTTTACCATCATCACTGACCACAAACCGCTGCTGGGAATCCTTGCAGGGAACAGGGCCACCCCGAACATTCTGTCTCCCCGAATGACAAGGTGGTCCGAATTCCTGGCTGCCTACAACTACGGACTCACACACCGACCTGGTAAGACTATCTCCCATGCGGACGCCTTAAGCCGCTCACCGTTACCTGAACCAGACACTGACCCAGCACCCACGACGACCACCCTCAGCAAAGAGACTCTACCCAACCTACCCATAACCGTGTCAGACATTGCCCGTGATACAAATAAAGACAAACATCTGGCGCGAGTTTTGCATTGGGTTGAGAAAGGGTGGCCGGAAAGGGACAACGACAAGTCCATCAGGACATTCCGGAACCGGCAAACGGAACTCTCGCTACTAAAAGGGTGCATACTATGGGGGGATAGGGTGGTCATCCCGGAAAAACTACAAGGGAAGGTTTTGGAACTGTTACACGAGGGGCACCCGGGCATCGTTAGGACAAAAGCCCTGGCCAGAAGTTACGCTTGGTGGCCAGGGATGGACAAACAAATCGAGGCCTGGGTAGCAAGGTGTCAACGATGCCAGGAAACTCGGCCAAGCCCACCCGCAGCACCCATCCTAGAGTGGGAAACCCCCAGGGGACCGTGGTCTAGGATCCACATAGATTTTGCCCGGCCCACAAAAGGACACAACTTCTTTTTTTTTTTTTTAAACAAATTTTATTAATTTTATAGAAAACACAATACACAAACATACAAAACACAAAACATAAACAAAACTAAAAGATCTTTTCTGAAGGTTGTCTGATCCCGGGTTAAAACTCTTCACACAGACACAAATTCAAACATCATATTCACTTTATATATCCTTCCATATCTTATTATCATTTTCTTTTTTTATATATATATATAAACCATTTTTATCAATTTTATAAAAACAATGCACAAAGAATCAAGGCATAACAGCTTATAAATTCTTTTCTAGGAAAAAATAATAATAAAAAACCAATAGAACATAACAAGTCCAAATTATAGTATCAATACTTTATCTATTTAACTTCATATCTTATCCCTACTTCTCCTTTTCATCCAAATTATTTCTTGTTAATTAAAATTTTATTGCCTTTTATCAATATACAAAATCCAAAAAAAACCCCATAACAAAACATTTATATATCCTTTCATATCTTATTACCATTTTCAATAACATTCTTTGTCTGTTCGATTTCCAACTATCCATTCATCTTTTTTCTTTTACTATACTTCTCCTATACACCAATTGGAGTAACGTCTATAACTCATTACCCTAACTTAAAAGTACTTCGTATAACAATTTTTCTTGGGATTCTGTTTAAAAGATTCTAAAATTACATAATGAATTTTATACTCTAAATACACATATAAAAACACAATCTTATATACCCTCCAGAATCCCTCTTTTATCCTAAATTAAATTCACCCATTGTCTCTAAATAAACTTTTTTTCTTTAGATCTTGCTTCCCCCCATTGAGGCTTCTCCTCCCCCCCTTTCTCTCGCTTATTCTTCTCCTTGCCCTTTTTACCCCTTTGTTTTTCCTCCTCCCTTTTCTTACTCCTTTTCCTTTGCTTTCTAACCTTGCCTCCACCTTTCCGCTCATTTTTCTCTTCTTTGGTTGTTTTTATAATTCTTAAAATCCCCTTTTTCTTATCCTTTTTCTCCTCCTCTCCGGAAAGGACCCATTGTTCATCAAAGATGGCTTCTTCTTCCTCTTCTTCCTTGTCCCAGTCCTTCTGCTGCGTAATCAACTTTTCATAAGTACATAACGCCATTTCTAAGAATTGAAACAAAGCACCCAAAGTATCTTCCTTTTTATATTTTTGATATTCAGTCTTTAGTTCATCCACAAGCGATGCCATTATGAAAAGAGAAACTTTTTCCAAAACAACCACAAGTATTTTTAATCAAAAACAATTCAAAAAAAGTTCCAAAAGTTAATACTTTTCTTCCTTCTTCTCTTTCTCTTTCTAGGGTTAATGTTTAATCAAAGAGGTCCAATTACCATATATCTTTCTTTGGGATTCTAGGCAATCTCCTCCTTTTTCAGCTTCTGCTCCAATTTTTTTTTCCTCTCCCTTCCCACTTGCAATATCAATTTTAAATAATCAGAAATCCATACCTCCAACAAGGGTTTTCCAATTTCTTAAATTTTTCAATGTCCAAGAACCCTTTTGTCCCTTAGCTTCAACTCTCAAAACAATTCACTTTCAATGTCCAATATATCCAAACATTTCTACTGTTTCCATGGGGTGGGAGAGTGAAGAAAAAAAAAAAAGTTCCCTTTAACAGCTTCTCCGCCACTTTCGCTCTTCTTAGGGATACAATGTATCCTCCAGCAATTCAAACAGCTCAGTTCCAAGCAATTTAAAAGATGTTACTTGACCCGGCTCAGACAACACTTTCACTCTTCTCATTTCCTCCAGCGCAATCTTACCCGGTTGCTGGCTTCTTCGTGGCGGCCATTGCTGACCGCCGCTCCACCGCCTTGGAAAAAAGGGGTTTTTCCGGAGAAGGGGGGGGTCTGCGACACCCCCACCCCCCTGTCCGACTCCCCTCTCTTTTCAGCTGTCCCTACAGGGCAGCCATATCCCCCTGACCCATCTGGATCGGGGGTACCTCGACGGCTAGCACAGCAGGAATCGCGAGCTGTCGCGAATTCCTGCTGCCCCGAAGCCACGCGAAACCGGAAATCTGGACACAACTTCTTAATAACCGTAGACGCTTACTCCAACTGGCTGGAGGTAAGCAACATGAGAACAACCACCACGGAGGCCGTGACCAAAGAACTTTGCAAACTTTTCGCAACACACGGCCTCCCAGACGTCCTCGTTTCCGACAATGGGCCCCAATTTACCTCACTAGAATTCGAAAAATTTCTAGCAGAGAGGGGAATACGACACGCGCTGACAGCCCCGGTGCATCCAGCGGTGAATGGTAGGGCGGAATGGATGGTTCAATTCACAAAGAAAACCATCCAGAAAATAGACCATGGGGAGATCCAGGACAAAATAAATAAATTACTTTTCATACAGCACATAACCCCAAACACCACAACAGATAAAAGCCCAGCAGAACTGCTAATGGGGAGGAAAATAAGGTCCCCACTCGATAGATTACACCCCACGTACAACCCAGAGAAACCCCCAGACTCCACCAGCAAACACCGAACCTTCGGACCAGGCGACGCCGTCTACGCGAAGAACCTAACAGGACACCCATTATGGGTACCAGCCATCATAACACAACTAACAGACCCACACTCGTACCGGCAACAAACAACCGACGGACGAGCGTGGAAACGCCACATCGACCAGTTAAGATCGAGGACGACCACACAAGAGACCACCGACGCGCAACCAAGCAAAACCAACCCCCACAACACAAACCAAGAGGGGAGGGAATACCCAGGGAACCAAAACCCAGAAAAAATAAACCAGCCATACTCACCTGAAAGCAGCCAGCACGAAACCTCGCCAGGAAGAGACAGCTGGGCTAGCTCAACCAACCCGGGTAGCCCAGGAGGGAGCTGCGGAGAGCGGCCCTGCCAGACAGACTAAGCGGTTCCCACGACGGAGTCCGGAGAAACAGAGACCCCGACCGAACCGGCCAGGATCCAACCTACGACTGACCTGCACAGGTCCAGTAGGCTGAGACGGAGCCCTGCCTACCTACGGGACTACGCAACGTAAGGACTGAACCAAGAGGGGAGGGGTGTTCTGTCCCCTCATTTGAATTCTTGAGATCCCTGCGCTTTGATTGGCCAAAGCGCAGGGCGCTCGGATTGGCTAGGCGAGCCGCGCTGATTGGCTCGCTGAGAATCTCCCGCGATTGGTCAATTCGAATCGCAGGAGATTCAAAGTGGTGCCATTGGCCGTGGCCGCCCCGGCTTGGAAATAAAAAGCCGTAAAGTTTTCTTGTAGCCTCAGTTCGGTTCCTGACAAATAAAAAGAGCTTGAAACACAGTCACCGACTCCTGGCTTCTGTCCATGCGGACACAACACTTTGGTTCTATATACAATGCATGGTTCATTGTTCCTTTAAGATATCTTAAGATTCTCTTTAATGATTGCCAATGACATTGATGTGGATCCGAATTAAAACGTGCCAGCTGATTTACACTATAAGCTATATCAGGCCTTGACCAATTGCTTATATATGATAAGCTACCAATCAAAGACTGAAAAATGGACTTATCAAATTTGGGACTTTGATCATCAGTTTGGCAAACTTCCTGACTCATTGGAGTCTTTGCCGGTTTACAAAGTTCCATTTTATACGTTTTAATTAATTGGCAAATTTTATCTTCTTGAGATATCTTAAATCCATTTTTTGTTTTGTTAATTGTCAATCCTAGATACTTTTTAATTTCACCTAAATGCTTTAATTTTGTCTTTTTAGCTAATAATGATATAATCTCATTAGCTTCATTATTAGTCTTAGTTATCAAAGCAATATCATCTGTAAATAATAACAATAATGACACCATTCCATTATTTTCTCTTTCAAACACACATGGATCTGCTAAACCAGATTTAAAACCTATATTGTTTAACTCTTTCACAATATATTGGTTCCACTCAAAGCCAGATTGTTTCAACCCGTAAAGACACTTTTTGAATTTCCAACAATCATTTCTATTTACTTTATTGTCTTTTATAATCATTGGCTTTTTCAAATATATAGTGTGCTGCAATGGTGCATGCAAATAAGCAGTTTCTACATCTAAATGGTTAATGACATAGTTTTTCTTAGCTGCCCACACTAAAGCTGCTCTCAAAGATGTTGCTTTAAGACTTGGTGCAAAAACTTCATCGTAATCAGATGCAGTTTGATTAAATCCTTGAGCTACCAACCTAGCCTTATGGGTAACAGTCCCATCATTTCCTGTTTTTACTTTAAATATCCATTTGCACCCAATGGATTTTTCTCCTGGAGGTAATTTGGCATCTTCCAATACTTTCATTACCTTTAATGAATTTAGTTCTTTTTCCATTGCTTTTTGCCAATTCTCCTGATCCTTAGCAGGATACATCCTAAGTTCATCTACATTAGTTGGAACTTTAGTTACTTGGCAAACTATACTTGCTTGATACCTATCAGGTGGTCTAGTTACACGTGTAGTACGTCTAGGTATTACAGGACTTACAGGTGGACTTTCATTTATAAACTCTTCTTGATTATCTAACTCTTCCTGATCAACTGTTTCCTCTTGTTCTGATTCTATTTGTTCTTCGTGGACTTCTTCTTTAATTGGACTCATCTTATAACTAGTCTGTTCTTTTTGCCTTTTGTAGGGTTCAATAATTACTTCGTTATTTAAATCTTGCTCTAATCTATTCCATCCTACATGTTCTAGGAATTTTACACTAGCACTGGTGTAAACTCAAGATGTACCTGGTTCCCAGAATCTATAAGATCTATGATTAGATTTATATCCTACAAAAAATAATCTTTTAGCTCTATGCTGTCCTTTTTGTCTAAGTTGTGAAGGGATATGCACCCATGCTGGTGCTCTAAATGTGTGCATGTAACTTAAATCAGGTTTTGTACCATGCCACAGTGTGAATGGTAATTCACCTGTTGTTGAATTAACAACATTATTTAATATATGATTACCACACATTATTGCTTCTCCCCATAAATTGTCAGTTAATCCTGAATCAGACAACATAGTACGTGTCATTGATTGTAATGTTTGGCCTCGTATCTCTATAAAGGCATTATGTTGTGGCCTAAATGGTGCAGACTTTTTGTGTTGAATACCTAACATTCTAAGTCTATTCTGGAATTTATTATTTGTAAATTCCGTACCATTATCTGTTATAAGAGTTACTAATTTCTTTTTAGTTTTCCTTTCAACAAATTTAATCCAATTAAAGAGATTTTGATACGTTTCAGTTTTGCTCTTCATTAAATAGCAAAACCCATATCTAGAATAATGGTCCATTATACTTAGTATGTAACGAGCTCCTCCTACACTTGGTTTTTTCGGACCTATTAAATCAGCAAATACTACTTCTAAAGGCTCTTTGGTAGTAAATCCATCAACTCTATTAGCTGGTTTGACCATGGCTTTGCTTTGATTACAAGCATTACATTGCAAATACTTATTACAAGGTTTCAAACTTATTCCCTTAGATAATTCAACAGTTTTCTTAAGCATTTTAAAATTTAAATGCCCTAGCCGTTGGTGTAACAAGTGAATACATTCATCATGAGGTTTCTTATTATCATAGACCGTGTTAGCCACCTCTAAACTATTATCATTTAACACATATAATTCACCTCTTAAAGATGCAGTAATTTTCTTATCTTCTTTTTCAATTATGCAGTTATCTCCCCTAAAGGTAACTACATATCCTAGTTTAACCAAAATTCTTACTGAAATTAAATTAAACTTAAGTTGTGGTACATATAACATTTTTACATTCTCTTTTATGAAAGAACAATATGCTATACCTTGACCTTTAGCTTTCAGTTTCCAGCCATTGGCTAACGATATCTGCTGTGTACTCTGGGACATTTTAACAAAATGTTTGTTATCATTTGTTATACAGTGGGATGCTCCACTGTCAACCACCCATAAATTATTTTTTACAGCTCCGTTAATATACATGGCTAACTCTAAATTTTTATTTTTATTTTGATGACTTTTAGTATTCTGGCCAGCATTCTGGCACTTTGCCTTTTTACAAAATCTTGCCAAATGTCCTCTTCCTCCACAATTAAAGCACTTTTTAATTGCATATGCAGTGGGAGATTCATTATCTTCTTTTTGAGGTTGCTCCCTCCTTAACTGGTATCTTTCAAGTCTTCTTCTGGCCTCTTCAATCAATCTGCCAGTTATATCAGTTAAAGTTAAACTTTCCTTAGGCAAAATTTCAAGGGAAGTGACGTAGTTATCATAACTTACATCTAGTGAAGATAGAATTATGTAGACTTGGTGTTGTTCAGAGAAAATAAGCTCTTTCTGGTGCAGTTCTTGAAAAATGCTTTTCATAGTTTCCAAATGACTCAGCATATCACCATTCTTATGGAGATGTGTACTGAAAAGTTTCCGTGTTAGATTTATGTGAGCACCAACATTATCTCGAACATAAATCCTCTTCAGCTTCTGCCAACACCAAACAGCCGTTTTTTCTCCGTGGATATAAACAAGTTGCTGATCAGTTAAGGTTAACGCAATAATGCAAATAGCTTGTTCATTTTTATGCATAAATTCTTCTATCTTTAGTTTATCTTCATCATCCTCTTGATCCCATTCTTCTACGTTTGGTGGATTTTCAATTATGTTCCACAAACCTTCTCTTCGTAGAAGCAGACTACATTTCATAGACCATGATACATAGTTTGTTCCATCCAGCTTGGATATAAGGGACAAACTTTGTAGATTGACTTGTGCCATGTTTTTCTTTATGGATATAAAACTATAATTAATAAAAGACAGCTGTCTGTTTACTGTAATGTATAACAACACAAACTCTCACTTTTACATAAATCTGTTTTATCCTAGTTAAACTGACTTTGCAGCCTCTGGGCCCATAACCAGTGTTAAGCCTGGTTTCCCCAACCAGGGTTAGGAAGACAAGCTAAACAGAATGTGCAGCGTTAGTCAGATAGGCACACAGATAAATGAGTGAGCTAAGCGTGTATGTTTATTAACATACAGTAAAAATGACAGATACGCTTGTGCTATCAAAAATATAGTTTATTCCATTATGAGTTCATAGCATAGTCAAAATAACAGTCCAATAGTCATGTATCATTTAGTCAGTCCATTCAGGGATATTCAGTTAGCAAAGTCCGTTTAGAATATCCTATGTCAGTTCACTTACAAGTCAGTCCTTTGTTTTCTCTCCCGTTCGAGCAATGCAGTCTTGAGTCCTTGCAGTAATCAGGGATCATCAAAGCCAGAGAGAGAGCAAGCTGCAGTCTTGCTTCTTTTTTTTTTTTTTTGAAAAAGATTTTATTAATTTTCTCCAGACAAACAAAACAAACAAAACATAAAAACATCAACTCTCATATGTCCATCAAGTGTGTCAGTTGGTTCATCATTTTTGTGCATTCATTCTGTAGTCTCAATTACAATTATGTTACATAACAACTCATATTGTCAATCCAAACTTATATATCCCAATATCACTAAAAAAAGAAGTTTTTGACTATATTTTTAATCATTCATGCTTTATGAGCTAACAATACCTTAAACCAATTTACTCTATAACAAATCCTATCATCATATCATGTCAATCCTTAAAAAACCTTTTATAAATATAATGTCAAATAACAAAATAATAGCAAAACATTCTAACATTCTAAATATTCTATTGTCGTATTTTATCATCTAGCCATTTATAAAAAAGATCCCAAATTTCATAAAATTGTTTATCCTCTTGCTCTCTAATTTCGAATGTCAATCTGCTCATCTCAGCACATTCCAATATTTTCTTAATAATTTCTTCCTGTAATGGTATTTTCTCATTTTTCCAATTTTTAGCAAATACAATCCTAGCCGCTGTTAATACATTTACAATCAGGTATTTCAGATCTTTACTATATATATCAGGTAAAATTCCCAATAAGAAGATCTCCGGTTTCAAGTCTATATGTTTCTTTGTCATTTTTTCCAACCACATGTGAATTATAGTCCAATATTTTCTAGCCTCCTCACAAGTCCACCACATATGGTAATACGAGCCGGGTATCTGATGACATTTCCAACATTTTTCAGATTTGTTCTTGAACATTCTTGCTATTCTTGTCGGAGGAAAGTGCCACCTGTAAAACATCTTATACAAGTTTTCTTTATATGCTGTTGACATTGTCATTTTATAATTTTGAGACCACAATTTCTGCCATTTCTCTAAATCAATCCCATATCCAAAATTCTTCCCCCAAACAATCATAGTTTCTTTAACTTGTTCTTCCTCTAATTTAATTCCCAGTAAATAACCATATAGTTTTTTAATCACCTTCTCATCAGTACCCATCAAAATCTTATCTAAATCAGTCTGTTTATCATAAAATCCCTCCTTTTTGGAATCTTCATCATACCTTGAATGTATTTGTGCATATGAAAACCAATTCATCTTTATACCTTGTTCCTCTAAGTTTTGGATCGATTTAAGTTCACCCTTTTCATCTAAAAGTTCCCCATATCTAACTGTTTGTTCCTTCTTATAAATTATAGGATAGGAAAATGCTTCAATGGTCGATAACCAAACTGGAATTTTCAAATAACATTGTCTTTTTATCTTCTCCCAATTCAACCACAAAGACTCCCGTACATAATGTCTTCTAAAATAACCCTGTGTTTTAGTTCCCTTATACCATAAAAAAGCATGCCAGCCCAGCAGCAAGTCATGCCCTTCTAATGTCAACAACCTATGTTTCCTTAATGTTATCCATTCTTTCACCCACATCAAACTTGCAGCTTGATAATACAATTCCCAATTAGGCAGGCCAAAACCTCCTCTAATTCTAGCATCTTGCAGAAGCTTTAGCTTTATTCTCGCTTTTTTACCTTGCCATATAAACTTCAACATAATTTTATTTAAATCTTCAAAATAGTCTTTTCCAAGCCTAATTGGTATTGTTTGAAACAAAAATAAAATTCTAGGTAGGATATTCATCTTAATTGTTGAAATTCTCCCTATTAATGACAATTGCAAGTTTTCCCACTTCTTCAAATCTGTAGTTATCTGTTGTTTAAGTTTAATATAATTATTCTCCTTTAATGTGCTACATCTTGTTGTCAAATATATCCCCAGATACTTAACCTTATTTGTAACTTGAATTTTCAAAAGGTCTGCCAGTTCTTCTCTCTGTCTCGATAGCATATTCTTTGTCAAGATCTTTGTTTTGTCTTTATTTATTTTCAAACCAGCCACCTCTCCATATGCCTCTATCCTTTCCAATAACTTTGGAGCTGTTTCTAGCGGATCTTCCAAAATAAAAGCTAAATCATCAGCAAAAGCTTGTAGCTTAAATTCTTCCTTCTTAATTTTCATTCCTTTTATGTTTTTATCATCCCTAATATTTCTATTCAACACTTCCAAGGTCAACACAAATAACAAAGGAGATAGGGGGCATCCTTGTCTTGTGCCTTTCCTTATATTAATAAAATCTGTAAGTTCCCCCTCCATCATTACCCTTGCTGTCTGTTTATTATATATGGCTTCTATTGCTTGAATAAATTTTTTAGCAAAACCCATCTGCTCCAATAATAATAACATGAATCTCCAGTTCACGTTGTCAAATGCTTTTTGAGCATCTAGGAATATCAAAGCCATTTGTTTTTCAGGATGAGCCTCATAGTATTCCAAAGTGTCCAAGATTACTCTCATATTGTCTCTAATTTGTCTCTTTGGCAGAAATCCATTTTGATCTGGGTGAATAAAATTATTTAAATATTTTTTAAGTCTTTCTGCTAAGATTGAAGCAAAAATTTTATAGTCTGCATTCAATAAGGAAATAGGTCTATAATTCTTAATTTGCAATGGGTCAGTCTCTTCCTTCGGTATAAGTGTAATATAAGCCTCTGACCATGTTTTAGGTATTATCTTTTTTAACATAACTTCATTCATAACTTCTAACAATGGAATGCTCAATGATTCTTGAAATGTTTTATAGAATTCTGCTGGAAGCCCATCTGGACCCGGTGCTTTCCCATTATTTTGTCTCTTAAATGCTTCATTTAGTTCCATCATTGTTATATTACTTTCTAGCATTTCTTCAGTCTCTTTAAGTACCTTTGGTAAATTAGCTTCCTGTAAATACTGTTTGACTTTTTCTTCATCAATATTCTCTTGTTTATATAGTTGTCCATAAAAATCTCTTATAATTTCTTTTTTCTCCTTATTCCCATGACAAACTTGGCCTTGTTCGTCTATTAACTTCAATATTTTTCTTGATTCCTTCTCTTTTCTCAATTTATATGCTAGCCATCTACCTGGTTTATTTGCATCTTCAAAATAATTCTGTTTAGAGTTTCTAATTTTCTGTGCCAGTTCTTCTTTCTCTATTAATTCCATTTTATGTTTGATTACATCCAACTTCAATTTAATATCCTTTTTCTGTGGCATTTTCTGTAATTCTTTTTCAAGAGTTTTATACTCATCTTCCAAGGCCTTGGAAGCTTGCCTTTTCCTAATATTCTTTTTCCTTGTATAATCTATTATCAAACCTCTAGCGTATGCCTTCATTGTATCCCACACATTCTGCGTTGAAGTATCTTCTTTTTTATTTTCTCTAAAAAAAAAAGCCAATTCCTTCTCCATCCATTGTATAAAATCTTTCTCCTTTAAAATAGTATTATTTAATGTCCATCTCGATCTTCTTTTTTGTCCTTTCCATTTAATTGTCATTGGGCTATGATCTGCCCAAGTACTTGTTTCAATATTTGTTTCTTGAATATTAGATATTAATTCTGTTGAGATCCAGACCATATCTAATCTGGACCATGATAAATGTCTATTTGAATAAAAAGTATATTGTTTAGTTTTGAGATTTCTTTCTCTCCAAATATCTTTTAAAGTTAATTCATCTGTCATTTTAAAAAAAGACCTTGGGAGAGCCTTTCTATTTTGTTTTGTTGTTGTTGCTATATAGTCCAATTTATTATCCACAATTCCATTAAAATCTCCCATCATAATTATATTAACATAGTCCAGTCCAATTATTTTCATGTGTAGCTTTTTATAAAACTCTTCTTGTTTATCGTTCGGAGCATAAATTGCAATCAAGAGTATTTTTATATTATTGTCCATTATTTCTACCATTAATACTCTTCCATCTTCATCTGTGTAAATCAATTTTGCCGGAATAGCCTCTTTGATGTATAAAACCACTCCTCTTTTCTTACATTGAGTCAAAGAAGTAAATATTTTCCCCAATTTTGGCTGCAATAACAATTGTTCATGTTGTTTTTTAATGTGAACTTCTTGTCAACAAATTATATCAAATTTTAATTTCTCTAATTTATGAAAAGTTTTCCTTCTTTTAACAGCCGAATTAAGCCCATTTATATTCATTGTAATCAGTTTTTTTTCTTCCATGATTATGCTTTATATTTAGGTCTAACAGCTCTCGTGGATCTCACTTCACGCTGTTCTTTGCTATCAATCTGTCCCCCTGTTGCTCCTTTCTCTTTTTCAGTCTCCAGTTGTTCATCTTGAAACTCAATTAATGAAACCTCTTTCTCTGCTTCCTCTCTTCTTCCTCCGAAAAATTCTGCATGAAAAAGTTCTGCTTTCTCAATTGAATCAATTCTATATCTCTGCTCTTGCCACCTAAACATTAGTCCTTCTGGAATCAGCCATCTATAATTCACTTCGTTTTCTAGTAGTATTTTGGTCAGGAATCGATATTCTCTTCTCATCTCTCTCACTCTTCTGGGTATTTGTTTTAAAACCACAACCTCTTTACCTTTGTATTTCAGTATTTTCTCTCTTACTACTTGTAATATTTGCGTTTTAATAGATTTTTTGGTAAATCTAATATGGACGTCCTTGGGTAATTTATTTCTCATCGCATATCTTGTATAAACTCGATATATCTCATCTATTCCATCCATCATCTTTTCCTCTGTAATTTCCAAAGCATCTGCCAAAATTTCTATCATCACCGCTGCCAAATTTTCTCCTTTTTCCTCTTCTATATTTTGAAATCTAAGGTAAAATTCTGATCTTTCCATCTCCCACCTCAACATCCCACCTTTTTCTTGTTCAACCGCTGTTAGTCTACTGTCAATATTTCCAATCTTCTTCTCTCTTTGTTTTCCTTCTTCCTCGATTTTTTGGAATCTCTCCTCATACTTGACCATCATTTGTTTAATATTTTCCACTTTTTCATCCGTCTTCTCCATTCTTTGTTCAATGTTCTCTATCCTTTGTTCAATGGTGTCTGATTTTATCTTAAGATCTTGTATTCCTTGCATAATCATCTGTAAAGTTACTTTTTCTTGTTCTTTATCTTGCTTTAACATTGTCTGAATTAAACGTTGTCCTCCAGCTGGTGGGGAAGCAGAGGTAGTAGCAGAGATGCCAGATGGTATTGGTTTCCTGCTCATTTCAATGCTTCCAAAGCTTCAAATTCTTCTTAACTTTTAATCCAACTGCTAGAGCAGCCAATTATAATCCAAAATGGAAAACTCCAACAGTAAAAGACACAAAACCAAAAAAGAAACAGGAAAAAAGGAAGAAGAAATATCTTCAGGTTCTTCTAAACCCTAATCCAATTACGAGATAGTCCACCATGAAAAAGGAAAAAATAAAAAGGCAAAAACAAACAAATCCAAAAATAATAATATTGATTGAAAGCAAAGAAAAGAAAAAGCAAAAAGCAAAAAGAGAAAAGACAAAAAGTTCCTTCAAATTCTTCACACCTTAATCCACTTAAAAAATCTCAATAATCCAAAAAAAAAAAAAAAAACAATAACAAAGTGGTAAATAGGAAAAGCAAAAAAGTCCCAACAAAAAAGAAAAAAAAAATAAAGAAGAAAAAAAAAAAGAAAAAACTCTGAGGCTTTTCCCTTTAAAACAAAAGGCAAAAACAAGAATAGTACTAGAATTGAAATTTAAAAAAAAAAAAAAAAAAAAGAACTAGCGAGTGGGGTATATATAAGAGAGCACACTGCACTTTGTTATTTATCCAAGGCTCTTGTTATGACTCTCTTCTCCAGCAGCTTCAAAGCCAAACCTCAAGTGTTGTTGATAACAGTCCAGGAAAGCACCTGCAATAATATTTTGCTGTGCTTTCCCTCTATCTTATCACGTTAAAATGTCCTTGAGAAGATGTCTTTTTGCAATTCTCTCCAATTCAAATAGAATACTTTCAAGCCTCTAGTTGGCAGTGTTACAAAGTTTCTTAATGCTCTTTCTCCCCCCCAACCGGAAAAGAGGAATAATATATACAGAAAAAAAAAAGAAAAAATAGCCAAAGGAAGCCTCTATCCTAAAAAAATTAAAAAATCAAAGGGAGCCTAAAAGTATATATAAAAGAAAATTCAATCCGGTTACCTAAGTCACAATAAAATCTTTCCCAAAGAATATAGAGAAAAGAGAAGAAAAAAAACACCCCAAGCCTCAATTTGACAGCACTTTAAAAACGCCGCTCAAACAATTTCAATCAAAAAAAAAATCTCACAGCTTCCTCCTCTCTTCAGAATGAACTTTCCAACCTCAGCGAATTTTCAACACTAAAGAGTTTTTCTCACCCAGCCGACACACTTCAATCCAATCACTTTCTTTCCGGAGCTGTCCCGACTTCAGCAGCTATGGAGGCTGCCTCTCCGCCGCCAGCAAAAGGGCTTCTTCCGAATCTAACCAGAGATTTTGCGATGTCTCTGGGATCCTGGAACAGTGCCCTTCACGATCACCGTCTCTCCGGGACGATTTAGGTCCGTTAGGACCGACCAGGGGCAAAAATATCAGCTGCGATCTCAGAGCCCCGAGATCGCAGCTGTATCACCGGAACGAAGCTCCGCCTTCTCCACAGTCTTGCTTCTTTTTAAAGTGCTTTCACAACCACTCCCTTAATTACTGTCCCACAGTTAAAGTTGCAGACACTTTAACATACAAACTATGATTACTTAGTTATTATTTTACCTAAACCAGTTAGGGTAAAACAATGTTATCCCTAACAGTGTGTATATGTATATTTTTGGACAGGCATCCAACCTCAATAAGGCTAATGTGTAAATAGTTATTACTGCAATATTGCTCTTCTTTTTAAATTGTGAGCCATATAATTTTGTTTCACTCAAGACACATTGTCATGTCCCTTCACTATGAATCAGAGATGCCTTGGTAGCCATTTCTTAAGGACATGTCCACAATGCAAGGCCTGTTCCTCATCCCCAGCATTATCCCCATATAAACTTTCATAAATGTACAATTGGTGTGGCTTTGAAAGTGACCACAGGTGGTGGTGGTGGTGACATGAAGATGCCTAGGAACTTGCCAGTATGAATTGGCAGAAACCATATTCGTAATCATAAGTAGCTGAATGCAGATCTACCCAGGAAGCAAAATAATGCAAAGTAATGTGGTATCCCAATTTGATAGAATTGTGTAGAAATGTAATGGTATGTGGAAATGACCTTTTGGAGACAAGAGGAAGGCCCACAACCTAGGCAACATAAGGCAGTTCAGTTTGTAGGTGGGGGAAAAGCATGAGAAGCATTTTGAAAGGGAGTTTCCCTTGTGTTCTGAAGACTAAAAAGATAGGAGGGGAGAAATGCTTTCATTTTTGCAAGATTATGTTAATGTAACCTTACAATAAATTAGGATCAGTTCATCCCTGTATGTCTTGTATGGAGTACATCACAAATCTGACATCAATTTTCCAAGACTGCAAGTATTTCATCCCCCTTTCTCTTTTTAATCTCTTGTCTAGGTTGTGAATCTTTCTCCTGTCTTCCAAGGTCATTCTCACATGCCATTACAGGAAGGGATCACTGTCCTCCTTTAATAAAACTGGCTGCTTAAAAAGAACTTCATGCAAATAGCAACCTACTGTAAAGAATGTTACACCAGAGTAACATCAAAACTAGAAATTACTTTCCTGACAGTCCACCTTCTGTTTGTAAATAATTGTGGGCTTTCCCCCTATATATATTAATTGGACAGTTATCTTTTTCCCCCTTATGCTTAATTAATGGGATAATTGTCTTGAAATCATTGTTGTAACACTGTCTTCTTTGTAAATTCTCGAATGCCTTGTTCAGGGTTTGTCTTGTTTGAGGGTCAGAGTTGATGTGCTTTTGTATTTCCAGGGTCAACATCACATATCCAGAATCCCAAGAAGTTATAAAAGAGCTGAGTGCTAAATGCTTCCAAGGAAACTCCCCGGAGGAGGCTTTGCAGGCCACTCACCAGTTGCTGGAGGGCAAGGAACCAGGCAATGTAGGGGTGATGGTGAGTGAAGAGCTCCCTATATGTAAGGGATGCAGCCAATCAATGATGCTGCCAGGGAGACCTGAGCAAGACCTATTCAGAAACATTGCATTTTTTTAACTGCAATCTCTCATACCTAATTTGTTTTTGTTTATTTATTAATTTGATTTATATGGCTGCCCATCATGCCCTAGTAACTTCCCACATTTCTTGCTCTTCCTTTCTTTCCAGTAATCACTTTCCTGACTGGCTTGCTTTCAGAGGTTGTGGGTGCTCCATTCCTGAAGGCTTTCAAGAAGAGACTGCAAAGCCACTTGTCTGGAATGGTAGGGTCTCCTTCTTGAGTAGAGGGTTGGACTAGAAGACCTCCAAGATCCCTTCCAACTCTGTTATTCTGTTATTTCTTCTTCTAATTCTTTTTTTTTCTGACTAAGCTACTGGTTACATCAGAGCTGCAGGGAAGGCCCCTATAGATTGCAAGCCTGTGGTAATCACTAGTAGCATTACTGTTCGATTGCGGGAAAAGAGACTCGAGACCAGTGTGACAGTTCAGCTCTTTATTTGGTACATAGGTCTGTGCTGACATGTGAGCCGCGGCAGCCCTTCTTATAGGGATTGCCGGCAGCTCGCAACCAATGACGGCTCTTTGAATCTCCCGTGATCGGTGCAGCCAATCGTGGTTGATCCATTACAAGCCAATCACTGCTGTTCTTTCCACCGATCACAGAGTAGTCCATTTGGACCAATCAGGTGAGGGTATTCCAAGAATACGAATATGGAACACCCCTCCCTTCTTGGTTTAGTCCAACCTATGTAACGTAGTCCCGTAGGTAGGTGGAGCTTTTAACGTGTCTACTTGACCTGCACAGCTCAGTTGTGGCGTGGTCTTTGGCTGGTTGGGACGGGATCCTTGTTGCTCCTGTCCTTCTCGCTGGAACCGCCTGGAAGGTTGAGTCAGGCCTCTCGCTGCAACTCCCACCCGGTCTACCGGGGTCAGTCGAGTTGTCAGCTCTGCTGTTCCCACCCGGGTTTTCCAGGCTGGTTGAACTGGCTTGGCTGCCACTTCCAGGTGAGGCTTCATGTTGGTGGTCCTCTGTTGGTTCCCTTCTGCCGCCATCGTCTGCCGGTAAGTAGTGCTGGTTTCTTTTGCTGTTTATTGGTGTGGGTTGTGGTTGTTCGGTTGGTTGCATTCTGGGGGGATTTTCTCCACCCTCTTGAGTAATGTTTGGGGTTTCTTCCCCCCTCTGGTATTTTTATTAAAGTCAATTGGTGCTTGCGCATTGCTTGTAATGTCAGTGGTTGTTCTCGACCTTAGTTGGTCGATATGTCGTTTCCAGGTTCTTCCGTCTTCTGTGTCTAACTGGTACAACCGGGGGCCTGTCACCTGGGTTATTTGGGCTGGTACCCAGAGTGGGTCCCCCCAAATTTTTTTTGCGTAGACTGTGTCTCCTGGTTTAAATGTGCGGTACCTGCTAGATGAATCTGATGGTTTTTCAGAATTATATGTCGGGTGCAGCCTGTCTAGGTGTGATCGTAGTTTTCTGCCCATTAGGAGCTCTGCTGGGCTTTTGTTGGTTTTTGAGCTGGGTGTTATGTGTTGTATTGTCAGTAGTTTATTAATTTTGTCATGTATGTTTCCAGTGTCCATTTTTTCTAATGCATCTTTTGTGTACCTGACCATTCGTTCCGCCTGCCCGTTTGCCGCCAGGTGAGCGGGTGCTGTCAATGCGTGCTGTATGCCCCGTTCGGCAAGAAATTATTTCAATGCCAATGCCGTGAACTGCAGGCCATTGTCAGACACTAGCAAGTCCGGTAGCCCATGGGTGGCAAACAGTTTGGTTAGTTTTTTTATGACCGCTTCTGTGGTGGTAGATTGCATGATGCTCACCTCTAACCAGTTTGAGTAAGCGTCAACCGTTATTAGAAATGTGCGTCCTTTGGTGGGTCCCGCAAAGTCTATGTGGACCCTTGATCAGAAGCCCCTGGGTGTTTCCCACTCGAGGGTCAGTGCAGAGGGGGGGTTTGGTCTGGATTTTTGGCATTTGTTGCATGTTGCCACCCATGTTTCTATGGTTTTGTCCATTCCCGGCCACCAGACATAGCTCCTGGCTAGGGATTTCATCTTTACGATGCCTGGGTGACCCTTGTGCAGCATGCCCAATACCCTTGTTTGCAATGTTTCTGGAACCACCACTCTGTCCCCCCATAATATACATCCCTTTTGAGTAAATAGTTCAGTCTGCCAGTTCCGGAAAGGTTTAAACTGATCGCCCCCCTCGGTTTCCGGCTGTTAGGGATAACATTGTTTGCCCTAACTGGTTTAGGTAAATAATAATATGTAATCATAGTTTGTATGTTAAAGTGTCTGCAACTTTAACTGTGGGACAGTAATTAAGGGAGTGGTTGTGAAAGCACTTTAAAAGAAGCAAGGCTGCAGCTTGCTCTCTCTCTGGCTTTGATGATCCCTGATTACTGCAAGGACTCAAGACTGCATTGCTCGAATGGGAGAGATAAACAAAGGACTGACTTGTAAGTGAACTGATATAGGATATTCTAAACGGACTTTGCTAACTGAATATCCCTGAATGGACTGACTAAATGATACATGACTATTGGACTGTTATTTTGACTATGCTATGAACTCATAATGGAATAAACTATATTTTTGATAGCACAAGCGTATCTGTCATTTTTACTGTATGTTAATAAACATACAAGCTTAGCTCACTCATTTATCTGTGTGCCTATCTGACTAACGCTGCACATTCTGTTTAGCTTGTCTCCCTAACCCTGGTTGGGGAAACCAGGCTTAACACTGGTTATGGGCCCAGAGGCTGCAAAGTCAGTTTAACTAGGATAAAACAGATTTATGTAAAAGTGAGAGTTTGTGTTGTTATACATTACAGTAAACAGACAGCTGTGTTTTATTAATTATAGTTTTATATCCATATAAAGAAAACATGGCACAAGTCAATCTACAAAGTTTGTCCCTTATATCCAAGTTTGATGGAACAAACTATGTATCATGGTCTATGAAATGTAGTCTGCTTCTACGAAGAGAAGGTTTGTGGAACATAATTGAAAATCCACCAAATGTAGAAGAATGGGATCGAGAGGATGATGAAGATAAACTAAAGATAGAAGAATTTATGCATAAAAATGAACAAGCTATTTGCATTATTGCGTTAACCTTAACTGATCAACAGCTTGTTTATATCCACGGAGAGAAAACAGCTGTTGGGTGTTGGCAGAAGCTGAAGAGGATTTATGTTCGAGATAATGTTGGTGCTCACATAAATCTAACACGGAAACTTTTCAGTACACATCTCCAAACAAATGGTGATATGCTGAGTCATTTGAAAACTATGCAAAGCATTTTTTTTTTGAAAAAGATTTTATTAATTTTTTACAGACAAACAAAACAAACAAAACATAAAAACATCAACTCTCATATGTACATCAAGTGTGTCAGTTGGTTCATCATTTTTGTGCATTCATTCTGTAGTCTCAATTACAATTATGTTACATAACAACTCATATTGTCAATCCAAACTTATATATCCCAATATCACTAAAAAAAAGAAGTTTTTGACTATATTTTTAGTCATTCATGCTTTATGAGCTAACAATACCTTAAACCAATTTATTCTATAACAAATCCTATCCTCATATCATATCAATCCTTAAAAAACCTTTTATAAGTATAATGTCAAATAACAAAATAATAGCAAAACATTCTAACATTCTAAATATTCTATTATCGTATTTTATCATCTAGCCATTTATAAAAAAGATCCCAAATTTCATAAAATTGTTTATCCTCTTGCTCTCTAATTTCAAATGTCAATCTGCTCATCTCAGCACATTCCAATATTTTCTTAATAATTTCTTCCTGTAATGGTATTTTCTCATTTTTCCAATTTTTAGCAAATACAATCCTAGCCGCTGTTAATACATTTACAATCAGGTATTTCAAATCTTTACTATATATATCAGGTAAAATTCCCAATAAGAAGATCTCCGGTTTCAAATCTATATGTTTCTTTGTCATTTTTTCCAACCACATGTGAATTATAGTCCAATATTTTCTAGCCTCCTCACAAGTCCACCACATATGGTAATACGAGCCGGGTATCTGATGACATTTCCAACATTTTTCAGATTTGTTCTTGAACATTCTTGCTATTCTTGTCGGAGGAAAGTGCCACCTGTAAAACATCTTATACAAGTTTTCTTTATATGCTGTTGACATTGTCATTTTATAATTTTGAGACCACAATTTCTGCCATTTCTCTAAATCAATCCCATATCCAAAATTCTTCCCCCAAACAATCAGTTTCTTTAACTTGTTCTTCCTCTAATTTAATTCCCAGTAAATAACCATATAGTTTTTTAATCACCTTCTCATCAGTACCCATCAAAATCTTATCTAAATCAGTCTGTTTATCATAAAATCCCTCCTTTTTGGAATCTTCATCATACCTTGAATGTATTTGTGCATATGAAAACCAATTCATCTTTATACCTTGTTCCTCTAAGTTTTGGATCAATTTAAGTTCACCCTTTTCATTTAAAAGTTCCCCATATCTAACTGTTTGTTCCTTCTTATAAATTATAGGATAGGAAAATGTTTCAATAGTCGATAACCAAACTGGAATTTTCAAATAACATTGTCTTTTTATCTTCTCCCAATTCAACCACAAAGACTCCCGTACATAATGTCTTCTAAAATAACCCTGTGTTTTAGTTCCCTTATACCATAAAAAAGCATGCCAGCCCAGCAGCAAGTCATGCCCTTCTAATGTCAACAACCTATGTTTCCTTAATGTTATCCATTCTTTCACCCACATCAAACTTGCAGCTTGATAATACAATTCCCAATTAGGCAGGCCAAAACCTCCTCTAATTCTAGCATCTTGCAGAAGCTTTAACTTTATTCTCGCTTTTTTACCTTGCCATATAAACTTCAACATAATTTTATTTAAATCTTCAAAATAATCTTTTCCAAGCCTAATTGGTATTGTTTGAAACAAAAATAAAATTCTAGGTAGGATATTCATCTTAATTGTTGAAATTCTCCCTATTAATGACAATTGCAAGTTTTCCCACTTCTTCAAATCTGTAGTTATCTGTTGTTTAAGTTTAATATAATTATTCTCCTTTAATGTGCTACATCTTGTTGTCAAATATATCCCCAGATACTTAACCTTATTTGTAACTTGAATTTTCAAAAGGTCTGCCAATTCTTCTCTCTGTCTCGATAGCATATTCTTTGTCAAGATCTTTGTTTTGTCTTTATTTATTTTCAAACCAGCCACCTCTCCATATGCCTCTATCCTTTCCAATAACTTTGGAGCTGTTTCTAGTGGATCTTCCAAAATAAAAGCTAAATCATCAGCAAAAGCTTGTAGCTTAAATTCTTCCTTCTTAATTTTCATTCCTTTTATGTTTTTATCATCCCTAATATTTCTATTCAACACTTCCAAGGTCAACACAAATAACAAAGGAGATAGGGGGCATCCTTGTCTTGTGCCTTTCCTTATATTAATAAAATCTGTAAGTTCCCCCTCCATCATTACCCTTGCTGTCTGTTTATTATATATGGCTTCTATTGCTTGGATAAATTTTTTAGCAAAACCCATCTGCTCCAATAATAATAACATGAATCTTCAGTTCACGTTGTCAAATGCTTTTTGAGCATCTAGGAATATCAAAGCCATTTGTTTTTCAGGATGAGCCTCATAGTATTCCAAAGTGTCCAAGATTACTCTCATATTGTCTCTAATTTGTCTCTTTGGCAGAAATCCATTTTGATCTGGGTGAATAAAATTATTTAAATATTTTTTAAGTCTTTCTGCTAAGATTGAAGCAAAAATTTTATAGTCTGCATTCAATAAGGAAATAGGTCTATAATTCTTGATTTGCAATGGGTCAGTCTCTTCCTTCGGTATAAGTGTAATATAAGCCTCTGACCATGTTTTAGGTATTATCTTTTTTAACATAACTTCATTCATAACTTCTAACAATGGAATGCTCAATGATTCTTGAAATGTTTTATAAAATTCTGCTGGAAGCCCATCTGGACCCGGTGCTTTCCCATTATTTTGTCTCTTAAATGCTTCATTTAATTCCATCATTGTTATATTGCTTTCTAGCATTTCTTCAGTCTCTTTAGGTACCTTTGGTAAATTAGCTTCCTGTAAATACTGTTTGACTTTTTCTTCATCAATATTCTCTTGTTTATATAGTTGTCCATAAAAATCTCGAATAATTTCTTTTTTCTCCTTATTCCCATGACAAACTTGGCCTTGTTCGTCTATTAACTTCAATATTTTTCTTGATTCCTTCTCTTTTCTCAATTTATATGCTAGCCATCTACCTGGTTTATTTGCATCTTCAAAATAATTCTGTTTAGAGTTTCTAATTTTCTGTGCCAGTTCTTCTTTCTCTATTAATTCCATTTTATGTTTAATTACATCCAACTTCAATTTAATATCCTTTTTCTGTGGCATTTTCTGTAATTCTTTTTCAAGAGTTTTATACTCATCTTCCAAGGCCTTGGAAGCTTGCCTTTTCCTAATATTCTTTTTCCTTGTATAATCTATTATCAAACCTCTAGCGTATGCCTTCATTGTATCCCACACATTCTGCGTTGAAGTATCTTCTTTTTTATTTTCTCTAAAAAAAAAAGCCAATTCCTTCTCCATCCATTGTATAAAATCTTTCTCCTTTAAAATAGTATTATTTAATGTCCATCTCGATCTTCTTTTTTGTCCTTTCCATTTAATTGTCATTGGGCTATGATCTGCCCAAGTACTTGTTTCAATATTTGTTTCTTGAATATTAGATATTAATTCTGTTGAGATCCAGACCATATCTAATCTGGACCATGATAAATGTCTATTTGAATTAAAAGTATATTGTTTAGTTTTAAGATTTCTTTCTCTCCAAATATCTTTTAAAGTTAATTCATCTGTCATTTTAAAAAAAGACCTTGGGAGAGCCTTTCTATTTTGTTTTGTTGTTGTTGCTATATAATCCAATTTATTATCCACAATTCCATTAAAATCTCCCATCATAATTATATTAACATAGTCCAGTCCAATTATTTTCATATGTAGCTTTTTATAAAACTCTTCTTGTTTATCGTTCGGAGCATAAATTGCAATCAAGAGTATTTTTATATTATTGTCCATTATTTCTACCATTAATACTCTTCCATCTTCATCTGTGTAAATCAATTTTGCCGGAATAGCCTCTTTGATGTATAAAACCACTCCTCTTTTCTTACATTGAGTCAAAGAAGTAAATATTTTCCCCAATTTTGGCTGCAATAACAATTGTTCATGTTGTTTTTTAATGTGAACTTCTTGTAAACAAATTATATCAAATTTTAATTTCTCTAATTTATGAAAAGTTTTCCTTCTTTTAACAGCCGAATTAAGTCCATTTATATTCATTGTAATCAGTTTTTTTTCTTCCATGATTATGCTTTATATTTAGGTCTAACAGCTCTCGTGGATCTCACTTCACGCTGTTCTTTGCTATCAATCTGTCCCCCTGTTGCTCCTTTCTCTTTTTCAGTCTCCAGTTGCTCATCTTGAAACTCAATTAATGAAACCTCTTTCTCTGCTTCCTCTCTTCTTCCTCCGAAAAATTCTGCATGAAAAAGTTCTGCTTTCTCAATTGAATCAATTCTATATCTTTGCTCTTGCCACCTAAACATTAGTCCTTCTGGAATCAGCCATCTATAATTCACTTCGTTTTCCAGTAGTATTTTGGTCAGGAATCGATATTCTCTTCTCATCTCTCTCACTCTTCTGGGTATTTGTTTTAAAACCACAACCTCTTTACCTTTGTATTTCAGTATTTTCTCTCTTACTACTTGTAATATTTGCGTTTTAAAAGATTTTTTGGTAAATCTAATATGGACTTCCCTGGGTAATTTATTTCTCATCGCATATCTTGTATAAACTCGATATATCTCATCTATTCCATCCATCATCTTTTCCTCTGTAATTTCCAAAGCATCTGCCAAAATTTCTATCATCACCGCTGCCAAATTTTCTCCTTTTTCCTCTTCTATATTTTGAAATCTAAGGTAAAATTCTGATCTTTCCATCTCCCACCTCAACATCCCACCTTTTTCTTGTTCAACCGCTGTTAGTCTACTGTCAATATTTCCAATCTTCTTCTCTCTTTGTTTTCCTTCTTCCTCAATTTTTTGGAATCTCTCCTCATACTTGACCATCATTTGTTTAATATTTTCCACTTTTTCATCCGTCTTCTCAATTCTTTGTTCAATGTTCTCTATCCTTTGTTCAATGGTATCTGATTTTATCTTAAGATCTTGTATTCCTTGCATAATCATCTGTAAAGTTACTTTTTCTTGTTCTTTATCTTGCTTTAACATTGTCTGAATTAAACGTCCTCCAGCTGGTGGGGAAGCAGAGGTAGTAGCAGAGATGCCAGATGGTATTGGTTTCCTGCTCATTTCAATGCTTCCAAAGCTTCAAATTCTTCTTAACTTTTAATCCAACTGCTAGAGCAGCCAATTATAATCCAAAATGGAAAAACTCCAACAGTAAAAGACACAAAACCAAAAAAGAAACAGGAAAAAAGGAAGAAGAAATATCTTCAGGTTCTTCTAAACCCTAATCCAATTACGAGATAGTCCACCATGAAAGAGGAAAAAATAAAAAGGCAAAAACAAACAAATCCAAAAATAATAATATTGATTGAAAGCAAAGAAAAGAAAAAGCAAAAAGCAAAAAGACAAAAGACAAAAAGTTCCTTCAAATTCTTCACACCTTAATCCACTTAAAAATCTCAATAATCCAAAAAAAAAAAAAAAACAATAACAAAGTGGTAAATAGAAAAAGCAAAAAAGTCCCAACAAAAAAGAAAAAAAATATAAAGAAGAAAAAGAAAAAGAAAAAACTCTGAGGCTTTTCCCTTTAAAACAAAAGGCAAAAACAAGAATAGTACTAGAATTGAAATTAAAAAAAAAAAAAAAAAAGAACTAGCGAGTGGGGTATATATAAGAGAGCACACTGCACTTTGTTATTTATCCAAGGCTCTTGTTATGACTCTCTTCTCCAGCAGCTTCAAAGCCAAACCTCAAGTGTTGTTGATAACAGTCCAGGAAAGCACCTGCAATAATATTTTGCTGTGCTTTCCCTCTATCTTATCACGTTAAAATGTCCTTGAGAAGATGTCTTTTTGCAATTCTCTCCAATTCAAATAGAATACTTTCAAGCCTCTAGTTGGCAGTGTTACAAAGTTTCTTAATGCTCTTTCTCCCCCCCAACCGGAAAAGAGGAATAATATATACAGAAAAAAAAAGAAAAAATAGCCAAAGGAAGCCTCTATCCTAAAAAAATTAAAAAATCAAAGGGAGCCTAAAAGTATATATAAAAGAAAATTCAATCCGGTTACCTAAGTCACAATAAAATCTTTCCCAAAGAATATAGAGAAAAGAGAAGAAAAAAAACACCCCAAGCCTCAATTTGACAGCACTTTAAAAACGCCACTCAAACAATTTCAATCAAAAAAAAAAATCTCACAGCTTCCTCCTCTCTTCAGAATGAACTTTCCAACCTCAGCGAATTTTCAACACTAAAGAGTTTTTCTCACCCAGCCGACACACTTCAATCCAATCACTTTCTTTCCGGAGCTGTCCCGACTTCAGCAGCTATGGAGGCTGCCTCTCCGCCGCCAGCAAAAGGGCTTCTTCCGAATCTAACCAGAGATTTTGCGATGTCTCTGGGATCCTGGAACAGTGCCCTTCACGATCACCGTCTCTCCGGGACGATTTAGGTCCGTTAGGACCGACCAGGGGCGAAAATATCAGCTGCGATCTCAGAGCCCCGAGATCGCAGCTGTATCGCCGGTACGAAGCTCCGCCTTCCTCAAGAACTGCACAAGAAAGGGGAGAAGGCGGAGCTTCGTTCCGGCAATACAGCTGCGATCTCAGGGCTCTGAGATCGCAGCCGATATTTTTGCCCCTGGTCGGTCCTAACGGACCTAAACCGTCCCGTAGAGACGGTGATCGTGAAGGGCATTGTTCCAGGATCCCAGAGATATCGCAAAATCTCTGGTTAGATCCGGAAGAAGCCCTTTTGCTGGCGGCGGAGAGGCAGCCTCCATAGCTGCTGAAGTCGGGACAGCTCCGGAAGGAAAGTGATTGAAGTGAAGTGTGTCGGCTGGGTGAGAAAAACTCTTTTGTGCTGTAAATTCGCTAAGGTTGGAAAGTTCATTCGATATAAAGAAGAAAGCTGTGAGATTTTTTTTTTTGACTGAAATTGTTTTGAGCGGCGTTTTTTAAAGTGATGTCAAATTGAGGCTTGGTTTTTTTTTTTCTTTTCTTTATACTTTTTGGGAAAGATTTTACTGTGACTTTGTAGATAACCGGATTGAATTTTCTTTTATATATAGTTTTATGCTTCCTTTGATTTTTTAACTTTTTTTAGGATAGAGGCTCCCTTTGGCTATTTTTTCCTTTTGTTTCTGCATATATTATTCCTTTTCTCTGGCGGGGGGGGAGAAAGAGCATTAAGAAACTTTGTAACACTGCCAACTAGAGGCTTGAAAGTATCTTTATTTGAATTGGAGAGAATTGCAAAAAGACCTCATCTCAAGGACTTTTTAACGTGATAAGATAGAGGGAGAGCACAGTAAAATATTATTGCAGGTGCTTTCCTGGACTGTTATCAACACTTGAGGTTTGGCTTTGAAGCTGCTGGAGAAGAGAGTCATAACAAGAGCCTTGGATAAATAACAAAGTGCAGTGTGTCTTCTTATATATACCCCACGCCAGCCTTTTTCTAAATCTTAATTTTAGTAATATTTTTATTTTTGCCTTTTACTTTAAAGGGAAAGCCTCAGAGTTTTTTTCTCTTTTCTTCTTTATTTTTCTTTTCTTTTCTATTGGGACTTTTTTGCTTTTCATATTTATCTTTTTGGACTATTTTGTTGTTGTGGTTGAATTTTTTTTTTTTTTTTTTTGGATTATTGAGATTTTTTAATTGGATTAAGGTGTGAAGAATCTGAAGGAACTTTCTGTTTTTTGTTTTTCTTTTTTCTCTTTTTGCTTTTTGCTTTTTCTTTGCTCTTAATCAATATTATTATTTTTGGATTTGTTTGTTTTTTCCTTTCTATTTTTTCTTTTTTTATGGTGGACTATCTCGTAATTGGATTAGGGTCTAGAAGAACCTGAAGATCTTTCTTCTTCCTTTTTTTTTTGTTTCTTCTTTGGTCTCGTGTTTTTTACTATTGGAGTTCTCCATTTTGGATTATAATTGGCTGCTCTACCAGTTGGATTAAAAGTTAAGAAGAACTTGAAGTTTTGGAAATATTGAAATGAGCAAGAAACCAATACCATCTGGCATTTCTGCTTCTACCTCTGCTTCCCCACCAGCTGGAGGACAACGTTTAATTCAGACAATGTTGAAGCAAGATAAGGAACAAGAAAAAATAACTTTACAGTTACAGATGATTATGCAAGGAATCCAAGATCTCAAGACAAAATCAGATATCATTGAACAAAGAACAGGAAATATTGAACAAAGAACAGAAAATATTGAACAAAGAATAGAGAAGACTGATGAAAAAGTTGAAAATATTAAACAAATGATGGTTAAGTATGAGGAGAGATTCCAAAAAATTGAGGAAGAAGGAAAACAAAGAGAGAAGAAGATTGGAAATATTGACAGCAGATTAACAGTGGTTGAACAAGAAAAAGGTGGGATGTTGAGGTGGGAGATGGAAAGGTCAGAATTTTACCTCAGATTTCAAAATATAGAGGAGGAAAAAGGAGAAAATTTGGCAGCAGTAATGATAGAAATTTTGGCAGAGGCTTTGGAAATTACAGAGGAAAAGATGATGGATGGAATAGATGAGATATACCGAGTCTATACAACATATGCGATGAGAAATAAATTACCCAGGGAAGTCCATATTAGATTTACTAAAAAATCCATTAAAACGCAAATATTACAAGTAGCAAGAGAGAAAATACTGAAATACAAGGATAAAGAGGTTGTGGTTTTAAAACAAATACCTAGAAGGGTGAGAGAGATGAGAAGAGAATATCGATTTCTGACCAAAATACTGTTGGAAAACGAAGTGAATTATAGATGGCTGATTCCAGAAGGATTAATGTTTACGTGGCAAGAGCAGAGACATAGAATTGACTCAATTGAGAAAGCAGAACTTTTTCATGCAGAATTTTTCGGAGGAAGAAGAGAGGAAGCAGAGAAAGAGGGTTCATTAATTGAGTTTCAAGATGAACAACTGGAGACTGAAAAAGAGAAAGGAGCAATAGGGGGACAGATTGATAACAAAGAACAGCGTGAAGTGAGATCCACGAGAGCTGTTAGACCTAAATATAAAGCATAATCATGGAGGAAAAAAAACTGATTACAATGAATATAAACGGACTTAATTCAGCAGTTAAAAGAAGGAAAACTTTTCATAAACTAGAGAAATTAAAATTTGATATAATTTGTTTACAAGAAGTTCACATTAAAAAACAACATGAACAATTGTTATTACAACCAAAATTAGGGAAAATATTTACCTCTTTGACTCAATGTAAGAAAAGAGGTGTGGTTTTATACATTAAAGAGGCTATTCCAGCAAAATTGATTTACTCGGATGAAGATGGAAGAGTATTAATGGTAGAAATAATGGACAATAATATAAAAATACTCTTGATTGCAATTTATGCTCCGAATGATAAACAAGAAGAATTTTATAAAAAGTTGCACATGAAAATAATTGGACTGGACTATGTTAATATAATTATGATGGGAGATTTTAATGGAATTGTGGACAAAAAACTGGACTATATAGCAACAACAATAAAGCAAAATAGAAAGGCTCTCCCAAGGTCCTTTTTTAAAATGACAGATGAATTAACTTTAAAAGATATTTGGAGAGAAAGAAACGCTAAAGCTAAACAATATACTTTTTATTCAAATAGACATTTATCATGGTCCAGATTAGATATGATTTGGATCTCAACAGAACTAATATCTAATATTAAAGAAACAAGCATTGAAACAAGTACCTGGGCAGATCATAGCCCAATGACAATTAAATGGAAGGGACAAAAAAAAAGATCGAGATGGACATTAAATAATACTATTTTAAAGGAGAAAGATTTTACACAATGGATGGAGAAGGAATTGGCTTTTTTCTTCAGAGAAAATAAAAAAGAAGATACTTCAACGCAAAATGTGTGGGACACTATGAAGGCATACGCTAGAGGTTTGATAATAGATTATACAAGAAAAAAGAATATTAGGAAAAGGCAAGCTTCTAAGGCCTTGGAAAATGAGTATAAAACTCTTGAAAAAGAATTACAGAAAATGCCACAGAAAAAGGATATTAAATTGAAGCTGGATGTAATCAAACATAAAATGGAATTAATAGAGAAAGAAGAACTGGCACAGAAAATTAGAAACTCTAAACAGAATTATTTTGAAGATGCAAATAAACCAGGTAGATGGCTAGCATATAAATTGAGAAAAGAGAAGGAATCAAGAAAAATATTGAAGTTAATAGATGAACAAGGCCAAGTTTGTTATGGGAATAAGGAGAAAAAAGAAATTATTCGAGATTTTTATGGGCAACTATATAAACAAGAGAATATTGATGAAGAAAAAGTCAAACAGTATTTACAGGAAGCTAATTTACCAAAGATACCTAAAGAGACTGAAGAAATGCTAGAAAGCAATATAACAATGATGGAACTAAATGAAGCATTCAAGAGACAAAATAATGGGAAAGCTCCGGGCCCAGATGGGCTTCCAGTAGAATTTTATAAAACATTTCAAGAATTATTGAGCATCCCATTGTTAGAAGTTATGAATGAAGTTATGTTAAAAAAGATGATACCTAAAACATGGTCAGAGGCTTATATTACACTTATACCAAAGGAAGAGACTGACCCATCGCAAATTAAGAATTATAGACCTATTTCTTTATTGAATGCAGACTATAAAATCTTTGCTTCAATCTTAGCAGAAAGACTTAAAAATATTTAAATAATTTTATTCACTCAGATCAAAATGGATTTCTGCCAAAGAGACAAATTAGAGACAATATGAGAGTAATTTTGGACACTTTGGAATATTATGAGGCTCATCCTGAAAAGCAAATGGCTTTGATATTCCTAGATGCTCAAAAAGCATTTGACAATGTGAATTGGAGATTTATGTTATTATTATTGGAGCAGATGGGTTTTGCTAAAAAATTTATTCAAGCAATAGAAGCTATATATAATAAACAGACAGCAAGGGTAATGATGGAGGGGGAACTTACAGATTTTATTAATATAAGGAAAGGCACAAGACAAGGATGCCCCCTATCTCCTTTGCTATTTGTGTTGACCTTGGAAGTGTTGAATAGAAATATTAGGGATGATAAAAGCATAAAAGGAATGAAAATTAAGAAGGAAGAATTTAAGCTACAAGCTTTTGCTGATGATTTAGCTTTTATTTTGGAAGATCCGATTGAAACAGCTCCAAAGTTACTGGAAAGGATAGAGTCATATGGAGAGGTGGCTGGTTTGAAAATAAATAAAGATAAAACAAAGATTTTGACAAAGAATATGTTATTGAGACAGAGAGAAGAATTGGCAGATCTTTTGAAAATTCAAGTTACAAATAAGGTTAAGTATTTGGGGATATATTTGACAACAAGATGTAGCACATTAAAGGAGAATAATTATATTAAACTTAAACAACAGATAACTACAGATTTGAAGAAATGGGAAAACTTGCAATTGTCATTAATAGGGAGAATTTCAACAATTAAGATGAATATTTTACCTGGAATTTTATTTTTGTTTCAAACAATACCAATTAGGCTTGGAAAAGACTATTTTGAAGATTTAAATAAAATTATGTTGAAGTTTATATGGCAAGGTAAAAAAGCGAGAATAAAGCTAAAGCTTTTGCAAGATGCTAGAATTAGAGGAGGTTTTGGTCTGCCTAATTGGGAATTGTATTATCAAGCTGCAAGTTTGATGTGGGTCAAAGAATGGATAACATTAAGGAAACATAGGTTGTTGACATTAGAAGGACATGACTTGCTGTTGGGTTGGCATGCTTTTTTATGGTATAAGGGAACTAAAACACAGGGTTATTTTAGAAGACATTATGTACGGGAGTCTTTGTGGTTAAATTGGGAGAAGATAAAAAGACAATGTTATTTGAAAATTCCAGTCTGGTTATCTACCATTGAAGCATTTTCCTATCCTATAATTTACAAGAAGGAACAAACAGTTAGATATGGGGAACTTTTGGATGAAAAGGGTGAACTTAAATCGATCCAAAACTTAGAAGAACAAGGTATAAGGATGAATTGGTTTTCATATGCACAAATACACTCAAGGTATGATGAAGATTCTAAAACGGAGGGATTTTATGATAAACAGACTGATTTAGATAAGATCTTGATGGGTACTGATGAGAAGGTGATTAAAAAATTATATGGTTATTTACTGGGAATGAAATTAGAGGAAGAACAAGTCAAAGAAACTATGATTGTTTGGGGGAAGAATTTTGGATATGGGATTGATTTAGAGAAAGGGCAGAAATTGTGGTTTCAAAATTATAAAATGACAATGTCAACAGCATATAAAGAAAACTTGTATAAGATGTTTTACAGGTGGCACTTTCCTCCGACAAGAATAGCAAGAATGTTTAAGAACAAATCTGAAAAATGCTGGAAATGTCATCAGATACCCGGCTCGTATTACCATATGTGGTGGACTTGTGAGGATGCTAGAAAATATTGGACTATAATTCGCATGTGGTTGGAAAAAATGACAAAGAAACATATAGACTTGAAACCAGAGATCTTCTTATTGGGAATTTTACCTGATATATATAGTAAAGATTTGAAATACCTGATTGTAAATGTATTAACAGCGGCCAGGATTGTATTTGCTAAAAATTGGAAGAATGAGAAAATACCATTACAGGAAGAAATTATTAAGAAAATATTGGAATGTGCTGAGATGAGCAGATTGACATTTGAAATTAGAGAGCAAGAGGATAAACAATTTTACGAAATTTGGGATCATTTTTATAAATGGTTAGATGATAAAACACGATAATAGAATATTCAGAATGCTAGATAGTAAGGAATATCTTTATTTTGCTATTATTTTGCTATTTGATATTATATTTATAAAGGATTTCTTAGGATTGATTTGATATGATCAGATGATTTGTTATAGAGTAAACTGGTTTAAAGTATTGTTAGCTCATTAAGCATGAATGATTAAAAATATAGTCAAAATCTTCTTTTTTTAGTGATATTAGGATATATAAGTTTGGACTGACAATATGAGTTGTTATGTAACATAATTGTAATTGAGACTACAGAATGAATGCACAAAAATGATGAACCAACTGACACACTGGATGTATATATAAGAGTTGATGTTTTTATGTTTTGTCTGTCTTGTTTGTTTGTAGAAAATTAATAAAAACTTTTTTTTAAAAAAAAAGAACTGCACGAGAAAGAGCTTATTTTCTCTGAACAACACCAAGTCTACATAATTCTATCTTCACTTGATGAAAGTTATGACAACTACGTAACTTCCCTTGAAATTTTGCCAAAGGAAAGTCTAACTTTAAGTGATATAACTGGCAGATTGATTGAAGAGGCCAGAAGAAGGCTTGAAAGAAATGAATTAAGGAGGGAACAACCTCAAAAAGAAGATAATGAATCTCCTACTGCATACGCAATTAAAAAGTGTTTTAATTGTGGAGGAAGAGGACATTTGGCAAGATTTTGTAAAAAAGCAAAGCGCCAGAAAGCTGGCCAGAATACTAAAAGTCATCAAAAGATAAATAAAAATTTAGAGTTAGCCATGTATACTAACGGAGCTGTAAAAAATAATTTATGGGTGGTTGACAGTGGAGCATCCCATTGTATATCAAATGATAACAAAAATTTTATTAAAATGTCCAAGAGTACACAGCAGATATTGTTAGCCAATGGCTGGAAACTGAAAGCTAAAGGTCAAGGTATAGCATATTGTTCTTTTATAAAAGAGAATGTAAAAATGTTATATGTACCACAACTTAAGTTTAATTTAATTTCAGTTAGAATTTTGGTTAAACTAGGATATGTAGTTATATTTAAAGGAGATAACTGCATAATTGAAAAAGAAGATAAGAAAATTACTGCATCTTTAAAAGGTGAATTATATGTGTTAAATGATGATGGTTTAAAGGTGGCTAACACAGTTTATGAAAATAAGAAACCTCATGATGAATGTATTCACTTGTTACATCGAAGGCTAGGGCATTTAAATTTTAAAATGCTTAAGAAAACTGTTGAATTATCTAAGGGAATAAGTTTGAAACCTTGTAATTAGTATTTGCAATGTAATGCCTGCAATCAAAGCAACACCTGCTAAGAGAGTTGATGGATTTACTACCAAAGAACCTTTAGAGGTAGTATTTGCAGATGTAATAGGTCCGAAAAAACCAAGTGTAGGAGGAGCTCGTTACATACTAAGTATAATCGACCACTATTCTAGATATGGGTTTTGCTATTTAATAAAGAGCAAAACTGAAACGTATCAAAATCTCTTTAATTGGATAAAATTTGCTGAAAGGAAAACTAAAAAGAAATTAGTAACTCTTATAACAGATAATGGTACGGAATTTACAAATAATAAATTCCAGAACAGACTAAGAATGTTAGGTATTCAACATAAAATGTCTGCACCATATAGGCCACAACATAATGCCTTTATAGAGAGAAGAGGCCAAACATTACAATCAATGACACGAACTATGATGTCTGATTCAGGATTACCTGACAATTTGTGGGGAGAAGCAATAATGTGTGGTAATCATATATTAAATAATGTTGTTAATTCAACAACAGGTGAATTACCATTCACACTGTGGCATGGTACAAAACCTGATTTAAGTTACATGCACACATTTAGAGCACCAGCATGGGTGCATATCCCTACACAACTTAGACACAAAGGACAGCATAGAGCTAAAAGATTATTTTTTGTAGGATATACATCTAATCATAGATCTTATAGATTCTGGGAACCAGGTACATCTAGAGTTTACACCAGTGCTAGTGCAAAATTCCTAGAACATGTAGGATGGAATAGATTAGAGCAAGATTTAAATAATGAAGTAATTATTGAACCCTACAAAAGACAGAAAGATCAGATTAGTTATAAGAAGAGTCCAATTAAAGAAGAAGTCCATGAAGAGCAAATAGGACCAGAACAAGAGGAAACAGTTGATCAGGAAGAGTTAGATAATCAAGAAGAGTTAATAAATGAAAGTCCACCTGTAAGTCCTGTAATACCTAGACGTACTACACGTGTAACTAGACCACCTGATAGATATCAAGCAAGTATAGTTTGCCAAGTAACTAAAGTTCCAACTAGTGTAGATGAACTTAAGATGTATCCTGCTAAGGATCAGGAGAATTGGCAAAAGGCAATGGAAAAAGAACTAAATTCATTAAAGGTAATGAAAGTTTATGAAAATACTAAATTACCTCCAGGAGAAAAATCCATTGGGTGCAAATGGATATTTAAAGTAAAAACTGGAAATGATGGGACTGTTACCCATAAAGCTAGGTTAGTAGCTCAAGGATTTAATCAAACTGCATCTGATTACGATGAAGTTTTTGCACCAAGTCTTAAAGCAACATCTTTTTTTTTTAAAAAAAGTTTTTATTAATTTTCTACAAACAAACAAGACAAACAAAACATAAAAACATCAACTCTTATATGTACATCCAGTGTGTCAGTTGGTTCATCATTTTTGTGCATTCATTCTGTAATCTCAATTACAATTATATTACATAACAACTCATATTGTCAATCCAAACTTATATATCCTAATATCACTAAAAAAAGAAGTTTTTGACTATATTTTTAATCATTCATGCTTAATGAGCTAATAATACTTTAAACCAGTTTACTCTATAACAAATCATCTAGTCATATCAAATCAATCCTAAAAAATCCTTTATAAATATAATATCAAATAGCAAAATAATAGCAAAATAAAGATATTCCTTACTATCTAGCATTCTAAATATTCTATTATCGTATTTTATCATCTAGCCATTTATAAAAAAGATCCCAAATTTCGTAAAATTGTTTATCCTCTTGCTCTCTAATTTCAAATGTCAATCTGCTCATCTCAGCACATTCCAATATTTTCTTAATAATTTCTTCCTGTAATGGTATTTTCTCATTCTTCCAATTTTTAGCAAATACAATCCTGGCCGCTGTTAATACATTTACAATCAGGTATTTCAAATCTTTACTATATATATCAGGTAAAATTCCCAGTAAGAAGATCTCTGGTTTCAAATCTATATGTTTCTTTATCATTTTTTCCAACCACATGCGAATTATAGTCCAATATTTTCTAGCATCCTCACAAGTCCACCACATATGGTAATACGAGCCGGGTATCTGATGACATTTCCAGCATTTTTCAGATTTGTTCTTAAACATTCTTGCTATTCTTGTCGGAGGAAAATGCCACCTGTAAAACATCTTATACAAGTTTTCTTTATATGCTGTTGACATTGTCATTTTATAATTTTGAGACCACAATTTCTGCCATTTCTCTAAATCAATCCCATATCCAAAATTCTTCCCCCAAACAATCATAGTTTCTTTGACTTGTTCTTCCTCTAATTTCATTCCCAGTAAATAACCATATAGTTTTTTAATCACCTTCTCATCAGTACCCATCAAGATCTTATCTAAATCAGTCTGTTTATCATAAAATCCCTCCGTTTTAGAATCTTCATCATACCTTGAGTGTATTTGTGCATATGAAAACCAATTCATCCTTATACCTTGTTCCTCTAAGTTTTGGATCGATTTAAGTTCACCCTTTTCATCCAAAAGTTCCCCATATCGAACTGTTTGTTCCTTCTTGTAGATTATAGGATAGGAAAATGCTTCAATGGTAGATAACCAAACTGGAATTTTCAAATAACATTGTCTTTTTATCTTCTCCCAATTTAACCACAAAGACTCCTGTACATAATGTCTTCTAAAATAACCCTGTGTTTTAGTTCCCTTATACCATAAAAAAGCATGCCAACCCAACAGCAAGTCGTCAATATTTTCCTGTTTATATAATTGCCCATAAAAATCTCGAATAATTTCTTTTTTCTCCTTATTCCCATCACAAACTTGGCCTTGTTCATCTATTAACTTCAATATTTTTCTTGATTCCTTCTCTTTTCTCAATTTATATGCTAGCCATCTACCTGGTTTATTTGCATCTTCAAAATAATTCTGTTTAGAGTTTCTAATTTTCTGTGCCAGTTCTTCTTTCTCTATTAATTCCATTTTATGTTTGATTACATCCAGCTTCAATTTAATATCCTTTTTCTGTGGCATTTTCTGTAATTCTTTTTCAAGAGTTTTATACTCATTTTCCAAGGCCTTAGAAGCTTGCCTTTTCCTAATATTCTTTTTTCTTGTATAATCTATTATCAAACCTCTAGCGTATGCCTTCATAGTGTCCCACACATTTTGCGTTGAAGTATCTTCTTTTTTATTTTCTCTGAAGAAAAAAGCCAATTCCTTCTCCATCCATTGTGTAAAATCTTTCTCCTTTAAAATAGTATTATTTAATGTCCATCTCGATCTTTTTTTTTGTCCCTTCCATTTAATTGTCATTGGGCTATGATCTGCCCAGGTACTTGTTTCAATATTTGTTTCTTTAATATTAGATATTAGTTCTGTTGAGATCCAAATCATATCTAATCTGGACCATGATAAATGTCTATTTGAATAAAAAGTATATTGTTTAGCTTTAACATTTCTTTCTCTCCAAATATCTTTTAAAGTTAATTCATCTGTCATTTTAAAAAAGGACCTTGGGAGAGCCTTTCTATTTTGCTTTGTTGTTGTTGCTATATAGTCCAGTTTATTGTCCACAATTCCATTAAAATCTCCCATCATAATTATATTAACATAGTCCAGTCCAATTATTTTCATATGTAGCTTTTTATAAAACTCTTCTTGTTTATCATTCGGAGCATAAATTGCAATCAAGAGTATTTTTATATTATTGTCCATCATTTCTACCATTAATACTCTTCCATCTTCATCCGTGTAAATCAATTTTGCTGGAATAGCCTCTTTAATGTATAAAACCACACCTCTTTTCTTACATTGAGTCAAAGAGGTAAATATTTTCCCTAATTTTGGCTGTAATAACAATTGTTCATGTTGTTTTTTAATGTGAACTTCTTGTAAACAAATTATATCAAATTTTAATTTCTCTAATTTATGAAAAGTTTTCCTTCTTTTAACAGCTGAATTAAGTCCATTTATATTCATTGTAATCAGTTTTTTTTCCTCCATGATTATGCTTTATATTTAGGTCTAACAGCTCTCGTGGATCTCACTTCACGCTGTTCTTTATTATCCATCTGTCCCCCTGCTGCTCCTTTCTCTTTTTCAGTCTCCAGTTGTTCATCTTGAAACTCAATTGATAAAGCCTCTTTCTCTGCTTCCTCTCTTCTTCCTCCAAAGAATTCTGCATGAAAAAGTTCTGCTTTCTCAATTGAATCAATTCTATATCTTTGCTCTTGCCACCCAAACACTAGTCCTTCTGGAATCAGCCATCTATAATTCACTTCATTTTCCAGTAGTATTTTGGTCAGAAATCGATATTCTCTTCTCATCTCTCTCACTCTTCTGGGTATTTGTTTTAAAACCACAACCTCTTTACCCTTGTATTTCAGTGTTTTCTCTCTTACTACTTGTAATATTTGCGTTTTAATGGATTTTTTAGTAAATCTAATATGGACTTCCCTGGGTAATTTATTTCTCATCGCATATCTTGTATAGACTCGATATATCTCATCTATTCCATCCATCATGTTTTCCTCTGTAATTTCCAAAACATCTGCCAAAATTTCTATCATTACCGCTGCCAAATTTTCTCCTTTTTCCTCTTCTATATTTTGAAATCTGAGGTAAAATTCTGACCTTTCCATCTCCCACCTCAACATCCCACCTTTTTCTTGTTCAACCGCTGTTAGTATGCTGTCAATATTTCCAATCTTCTTCTCTCTTTGTTTTCCTTCTTCCTCAATTTTTTGGAATCTCTCCTCATACTTAACCATCATTTGTTTAATATTTTCCACTTTTTCATCAGTCTTCTCTATTCTTTGTTCAATATTTTCTGCTCTTTGTTCAATATTTTCTGCTCTTTGTTCAATCTTTTCTATTCTTTGTTCAATATTTTCTGTTCTTTGTTCAATATTTCCTGTTCTTTGTTCAATGATATCTGATTTTGTCTTGAGATCTTGGATTCCTTGCATAATCATCTGTAAAGTTATTTTTTCTTGTTCCTTATCTTGCTTCAACATTGTCTGAATTAAACGTTGTCCTCCAACTGGTGGGGAAGCAGAGGTAGAAGCAGAAATGCCAGATGGTATTGGTTTCCTGCTCATTTCAATGTTTCCAAAACTTCAAATTCTTCTTGACTTTTAATCCAACTGGTAGAGCAGCCAATTATAATCCAAAATGGAGAACTCCAATAGTAAAAAACACGAAACCAAAGAAGAAACAGGAAAAAAGGAAGAAGAAAGATCTTCAGGTTCTTCTAGACCTTAATCCAGTTACGAGATAGTCCACCATAAAAAAGGAAAAAATAGAAAGGAGAAAACAAACACATCCAAAAATAATAATATTGATTAAGAGCAAAAGAAAAAGGAAAAAAGAAAAAGCAAAAAGAGAAAAAACAAAAAAAACCAAAAAGTTCCTTCAGATTCTTCACACCTTAATCCAATTAAAAAGTCTCAATAATCCAAAAAAAACAAAAAAAAAACAACCTCAACAACAAAGTAGTCCAAAAACATAAATATGAAAAGCAAAAAAGTCCCAATAAAAAAGAAAAGAAAAATAAAGAAGAAAAAACTCTGAGGCTTTCCCTTTAAAATAAAAGGCAAAAATAAAAATATTACTAAAATTAAAATTTAGAAGAAGGCTAGCGAATGGGGTATATATAAGAAAACACACTGCACTTTGTTATTTATCCAAGGCTCTTGTTTTGACTCTCTTCTCCAGCAGCTTCAAAGCCAAACCTCAAGTATTGTTGATAACAGTCCAGGAAAGCACCTGCAATAATATTTTGCTGTGCTCTCCCTCTATCTTATCACATTAAAAAGTCCTTGAGATGAGGTCTTTTTGCAATTCTCTCCAATTCAAATAAAGATACTTTCAAGCCTCTAGTTGGCAGTGTTACAAAGTTTCTTAATGCTCCTTCTCCCCGCCCGCCAGAAAAAAGGAATAATATATACGGAAAAAAAGAAAAAATAGCCAAAGGGAGCCTCTATCCTAAAGAAAGTTAAAAAATCAAAGGAAGCATAAAATCAAAGGGAGCATAAAAATATATATAAGAGAAAATTCAATCCGGTTACCTACAAAGTCACAGTAAAATCTTTCCCAAAAAGTATAAAGAAAAGAGAAAAAAAAACCCAAGCCTCAATTTGACATCACTTAAAAAAAAACGCCGCTCAAAACAATTTCAGTCAAAAAAAAATCTCACAGCTTTCTTCTTTATATCGGATGAACTTTCCAACCTTAGCGAATTTACAGCACAAAAGAGTTTTTCTCACCCAGCCAACAGACTTCACTCCAATCACTTTCTTTCCGGAGCTGTCCCGACTTCAGCAGCTATGGAGGCTGCCTCTCCGCCGCCAGCAAAAGGGCTTCTTCCGGATCAAACCAGAGATTTTGCGATATCTCTGGGATCCTGGAACAATGCCCTTCACGATCACCGTCTCTACGGGACGGTTTAGGTCCGTTAGGACCGACCAGGGGCGAAAATATCGGCTACGATCTCAGAGCCCCGAGATCGCAGCTGTATCGCCGGAACGAAGCTCCGCCTTCTCCAAAGCAACATCTTTAAGAGCAGCATTAGTGTGGGCAGCTAAGAAAAACTATGTCATTAACCATTTAGATGTAGAAGCTGCCTATCTGCATGCACCATTGCAGCACACTACATATTTGAAAAAGCCAATAGGTATAAAAGACAATAAAGTAAATTGTAATGATTGTTGGAAACTCAAAAAGAGTCTTTACGGGTTGAAACAATCTGGGTTTGAGTGGAACCAATATATTGTGAAAGAGTTAAACAATATAGGTTTTAAATCTGGTTTAGCAGATCCATGTGTGTTTAAAAGAGAAAATAATGGAACGGTGTCATTATTGTTATTATTTACAGATGATATTGCTTTGATAACTAAGACTAATAATGAAGCTAATGAAATTATATCATTATTAGCCAAAAAGATAAAATTAAAGCATTTAGGTGAAATTAAAAAGTATCTAGGATTGACAATTAACAAAACAAAAAATGGTTTTAAGATATCTCAAGAAGATAAAATTTGCCAATTAATTAAAACGTTTAAAATGGAACTTTGTAAACCGGCAAAGACTCCAATGAGTCAGGAAGTTTGCCAAACTGATGATCAAAGTCCCAAATTTGATATGTCCATATATCAATCTTTGATTGACAGCTTATCATATATAAGCAATTGGTCAAGGCCTGATATAGCTTATAGTGTAAATCCGTTTTAATTCGGATCCACAACAATGTCATTGGCAATCATTAAAGAGAATTTTAAGATATCTTAAAGGAACAATGAACCATGCATTGTATATAGAACCAAAGGGTGATTTGATTCTTAGTGCCTATGCAGATGCAAGTTTTGCAACTGACATAAACACTAGAAAATCAACATCTGGGATGGCTATATTATTTGGTAAGACACTAATAGGGTGGAGGTCAATCAGACAACAGCATATCAGTTTGTCCACAATGGAAGCGGAAATTTCATGTCTGTCATTATTATGCACTGACTTGATTTTGTACAAACAGTTATTATTAGACATGGGTATAACTGTTAAAGATTCCATTATTGTGTACGAGGACAACCAGGCAGCTATAAAGTTAGCTACTAGTATTGCTGTAAAAACTAGATCAAAACATACTGATTTAAGATACTTAAATGTTAGAGAATCTGTAAAGAATGGGCTAATTAAATTGGAATACTGCATGACGGAAGAAAACATTGCAGACCAATTTACAAAAGCTCAAGGAGTAAGCAAGTTTAAAGAGAGTTGTAACAAATATGATTTAAAGATGTAAATAGTTATAATTATTATTTAACCTAAAAGGGGAGAATGTTAGGGATAACATTGTTTGCCCTAACTGGTTTAGGTAAATAATAATATGTAATCATAGTTTGTATGTTAAAGTGTCTGCAACTTTAACTGTGGGACAGTAATTAAGGGAGTGGTTGTGAAAGCACTTTAAAAGAAGCAAGGCTGCAGCTTGCTCTCTCTCTGGCTTTGATGATCCCTGATTACTGCAAGGACTCAAGACTGCATTGCTCGAACGGGAGAGATAAACAAAGGACTGACTTGTAAGTGAACTGATATCGGATATTCTAAACGGACTTTGCTAACTGAATATCCCTGAATGGACTGACTAAATGATACATGACTATTGGACTGTTATTTTGACTATGCTATGAACTCATAATGGAATAAACTATATTTTTGATAGCACAAGCGTATCTGTCATTTTTACTGTATGTTAATAAACATACAAGCTTAGCTCACTCATTTATCTGTGTGCCTATCTGACTAACGCTGCACATTCTGTTTAGCTTGTCTCCCTAACCCTGGTTGGGGAAACCAGGCTTAACACCGGCCACCCTTTTTCTACCCAGCTCAAGACTCACACCAGCTTCCTGTCTTTGATAGTGTCTCTGGCAATGTCTGACGTGGTCATTGGTGAGTTGGGCAGTGTCTCTATTTGCAGGGTGAATGTGGTGGGTGCCTGGTCATTTTCCAGGTCCGTCAGGGGAGCGCGGCTTAGTGTGTCTGCATGCGAGATGCTTTTCCCGGGGCGGTGTATTAATTGATAGTTGTAGGCAGCAAGGAACTCGGACCACCTCATCATCCATGGTGACAACATGTTAGGGGTGGCCTTGTTCCCTGCCAGGATCCCCAGGAGTGGTTTGTGATCGGTGATAAGTGAAAAGTTCCTACCGTATAGGTACTCGTGGAAGCGCTTCACGCTGGTGATTGCTGCTAGCGCCTCTTTGTTGAGCTGGCTATAGTTCCTCTCTGCCTTGGACAGTGTCTTGGAGAAATATGCAATTGGCGCTTCTCTCCCATCCGGCAGAGTGTGGCTCAGGATGGCTCTGATGCTGAATGGTGAAGCGTCGCAGGTCACCGTCAGTGGTAGGGTTTCACTATTTACTGAATGAGGACTGATTCCAATGTGAGGAAGTCTTTTATTTTCTGGAATGCGGTTTCTTCCCGCTTTCCCCAGACCAGGTGGCTGTCTTGTCCAGTAGTCTATGAAGTGGTTCTGCCATTGTTGCCTTCTGTGGCAAAAAAAACATTGTAAAAGTTAATCAGTCCTAGGAAAGCCTGCAATTCTGCTTTATTTTGTGGTCTTGGGGCTTCCTTGATAGCTTTAATCTTTTTCTCTGTTGGGTGGATTCCGTTTTTGTCAACCAGGTACCCCAGGAACTCTACTTTTTCAGTGCATAATTGGCACTTCTCCTTTTTTACTTTTAGTCCTGCGTCTTTGAATTTTTGCAGGACTTCCCTTAGGCAGCTCCCCAACTGGCTTTTGTTTTTTGCTGACACCAAGACATCATCGAAGTAAGGCACCACCCCTTTTATTCCCTGCAATAGTTGTTCCATTAAACTCTGGAACACCCCTGGTGCCACGCTGACTCCAAATTGGAGTCTCTTGCAACGAAATGCTCCCCGGTGGGTCACGATGGTTTGCGCCTCCTCAGTCTCGGAGTCGACTGGCAGCTGCTGGTATGCCTGCACCAGGTCGAGCTTTGCAAAGACTTTTCCTCCCCCTAGCGAGTGTAGGAGGTGCTGTACCACCGGGATGGGGTAAGCACTCTGCTGCAACACGTGGTTGAGGGTGGCCTTGTAGTCCCCACAGATTCTCACGGACCCATCCGGCTTAATTGGGGTGACTATTGGGGTTTCCCACCGGGCATGATCGATTGGCTCCAGGACCCCTTGCACAATGAGCTTGTCCAATTGCTCATCAATTTTAGGCTTGAGGGCGAATGGGACTCGCCTCGGTTTTAGGCAGATTGGGGCAATATTGGGGTTCACGTTAAACGATATTGGGGACCCCCAGTACTTGCCTAAGCATCCGTCGAAAACCTCCTGGAAGTCCTTCATGAGTTCTTCCTCCCAGTCTGCTTCCTTGATGCGGTGGATGCCCGTCACACCAATCCCCAAAGGTGCGAACCATTCCAGTCCCAGCAGGCTTGAGCGATCTCTGTCCACGATGGTTAGGGGCAGTATTTTTTCCTGTCCCTTGAATGTGATGTGGAAGTGTCCAATCCCTACCACAGGGATCCGGTTCTCCTGGTAGTCCTTAAGTGTTAGTTTCTGGCTCTCCAGCTCTTGCCTGCGGATGCTGGGCACTAAGCATTTAATCGTGTCCCACGACACCATGGAGAGGTAAGATCCAGAGTCTACCTCCATGTTGCACTGCTGGCCTTCGATGCCGATCAGCACGCGCATCTTTCGGGCATCCGTGGTGTTGGAGTGCCCGATGGTGACTGTTTGATGTGTTTCCTCTCTGCGCTGGGCTTCGCTGAGTTGCTTGCTTCGACTGTCGCAGCTCCAACGGCTCTCTGTGTGCTTGTCCCGGTTTCTGGGGGGAGTGTTGTTGTGTCGCCTTGGGCTGTAACTCCGTTTCTTGTGGCAGACCTTGGCGATGTGCCCCCGCTTCGCGCAGTGATGGCAAATGGCATCTAGGAACCGGCACTCTGAGCGGGAGTGGTCTCCTCCGCACCTGGTGCACTGAAACCCCGACTTGCAACCTCTCCACTCCCGCCTGTCTCATTCGGACTGTAGCCGGTGGATTTCTGCCTCCTCCTCATCGGTCTCGGGGGAGGACTCGATGTCCTCGTGGTGTGTTGTCGTGGCTTTGTGGCTTGCTTCCGGTCTTTTTTCCGATGCTGGGTCGGCCCCCGTGGTTTCTTGCCAGTCCATCGCGTTCATCTGGCGCATCTTGGCTGCTGACTTCTTGGCGGTCTTGGCTGTGGTGGCTTCGGCAATGGCTTCAGTGACAGTGATGTCTGTTCGAGCCATCAACCTGCTCTGGACTGTGGGATCCCTTAACCCGAGAACCACGTGGTCCCTCAGAGCCTCGTCCATTTTGGAGAAGCCGCACGCACCCCCCAATGTTCCTCAGGGCTGCCACGAAATCCCCGATGCTCTCGCCTTCCTTCTGGTCCCGTCGGTAGAACTCATGCCGTCGGATGAGGTTGGGGACGGCTGGTACGTAGTGGCTTTGGAGTAGCTGGTCGAGGTCTGCCCAGTCCATCTCCTTCACGTCTCAGGGCTTGGCCAGCGCCTTGGCCATCTTGAACACTGCAGGCCCGCAGTGTGTCAAGAACACAGCTCTTTTTCTCTGACAGTTGGCATCTTTTAGATTATTCCTCTCGAGGAACATGAGGAAATGTTAGGGATAACATTGTTTACCCTAACTGGTTTAGGTAAAATAATAACTAAGTAATCATAGTTTGTTAGTTAAAGTGTCTGCAGCTTTAAATATAGGAAAGTAATTAAGAGAGTGGTTGTGAAAGCACTTTAAAAGAAGCAAGACGACAGCTTGCTCTCTCTCTGGATTTGATGATCCCTGATTACTGCTTGGAATCAAGACTGCATTGCTCGAACGGGAGAGAAACAAAGGACTGATTTGTAAGTGAACTGACATAGGATATTCTACATGGACTTTGCTAACTGAATATCCTTGAATGGACTGACTAAATGATATATGACTATTGGACTGTTATTTTGACTATGCTATGAACTCATAATGGAATAAACTATATTTTTGATAGCACAAGCGTATCTGTTATTTTTACTGTTATGTTAATAAACATACAAGCTTAGCTCACTCATTTATCTGTGTGCCTATCTGACTAACGCTGCACATTCTGTTTAGCTTGTCTCCCTAACCCTGGTTGGGGAAACCAGGCTTAACACTGGTTATGGGCCCAGAGGCTGCAAAGTCAGTTTAACTAGGATAAAACAGATTTATGTAAAAAGTGAGAGTTTGTGTTGTTATACATTACAGTAAACAGATAGCTGTGTTTTATTAATTATAGTTTTATATCCACATAAGAAAACATGGCACAAGTCAATCTACAAAGTTTGTCCCTTATATCCAAGCTGGATGGAACAAACTATGTATCATGGTCTATGAAATGTAGTCTGCTTCTACGAAGAGAAGGTTTGTGGAACATAATTGAAAATCCACCAAACGTAGAAGAATGGGATCAAGAGGATGATGAAGATAAACTAAAGATAGAAGAATTTATGCATAAAAATGAACAAGCTATTTGCATTATTGCGTTAACCTTAACTGATCAGCAACTTGTTTATATCCACGGAGAAAAAACGGCTGTTGGGTGTTGGCAGAAGCTGAAGAGGATTTATGTTCGAGATAATGTTGGTGCTCACATAAATCTAACACGGAAGCTTTTCAGTACGCATCTCCAGACGAATGGTGATATGCTGAGTCATTTGAAAACTATGCAAAGCATTTTTCAAGAACTGCACGAGAAAGAGCTTATTTTCTCTGAACAACACCAAGTCTACATAATTCTATCTTCACTTGATGAAAGTTATGACAACTACGTAACTTCCCTTGAAATTTTGCCAACGGAAAGCTTAACTTTAACTGATATAACTGGCAGATTGATTGAAGAAGCCAGAAGAAGACTTGAAAGAGATGAATTAAGGAGGGAACAACCTCAAAAAGAAGATAATGAATCTCCTACTGCATACGCAATTAAAAAGTGTTTTAATTGTGGAGGAAGAGGACATTTGGCAAGATTTTGTAAAAAAGCAAAGCGCCAGAACGCTGGCCAGAATACTAAAAGTCATCAAAAGATAAATAAAAATTTAGAGTTAGCCATGTATCGTAACGGAGCTGTAAAAAATAATTTATGAGTGGTTGACAGTGGAGCATCCCACTGTATAACAAATGATAACAAAAATTTTATTAAAATGTCTCAGAGTACACAGCAGATATTGTTAGCCAATGGCTGGAAACTGAAGGCTAAAGGTCAAGGTATAGCATATTGTTCTTTTATAAAAGAGAATGTAAAAATGTTATATGTACCACAACTTAAGTTTAATTTAATTTCAGTTAGAATTTTGGTTAAACTAGGATATGTAGTTATATTTAAAGGAGATAACTGCATAATTGAAAAAGAAGATAAGAAAATTACTGCATCTTTAAGAGGTGAATTATATGTGTTAAATGATGATGGTTCAAAGGTGGCTAACATGGTTTATGAAAATAAGAAACCTCATGATGAATGTATTCACTTGTTACATCGAAGGCTAGGGCATTTAAATTTTAAAATGCTTAAGAAAACTGTTGAATTATCTAAGGGAATAAGTTTGAAACCTTGTAATAAGTATTTGCAATGTAATGCCTGTAATCAAAGCAAAGCCACGGTCACACCGGCTAATAGAGTTGATGGATTTACTACCAAAGAACCTTTAGAGGTAGTATTTGCTGATTTAATAGGTCCGAAAAAACCAAGTGTGGGAGGAGCTCGTTACATACTAAGTATAATGGACCACTATTCTAGATATGGGTTTTGCTATTTAATGAAGAGCAAAACTGAAACGTATCAAAATCTCTTTAATTGGATAAAATTTGCTGAAAGGAAAACTAAAAAGAAATTAGTAACTCTTATAACAGATAATGGTACGCAATTTACAAATAATAAATTCCAGAACAGACTAAGAATGTTAGGTATTCAACATAAAATGTCTGCACCATATAGGCCACAACATAATGCCTTTATAGAGAGAAGAGGCCAAACATTACAATCAATGACACGAACTATGATGTCTGATTCAGGATTACCTGACAATTTATGGGGAGAAGCAATAATGTGTGGTAATCATATATTAAATAATGTTGTTAATTCAACAACAGATGAATTACCATTCACACTGTGGCATGGTACAAAACCTGATTTAAGTTACATGCACACTTTTGGAGCACGAGCATGGGTGCATATCCCTTCACAACTTAGACACAAAGGACAGCATAGAGCTAAAAGATTATTTTTTGTAGGATATACATCTAATCATAGATCTTATAGATTCTGGGAACCAGGTACACTTAGAGTTTACACCAGTGCTAGTGCAAAATTCCTAGAACATGTAGGATGGAATAGATTAGAGCAAGATTTAAATAACGAAGTAATTATTGAACCCTACAAAAGGCAGAAAGAACAGACTAGTTATAAGAAGAGTCCAATGAAAGAAGAAGTCCACGAAGAACAAATAGGACCAGAACAAGAGGAAACAGTTGATCAGGAAGAGTTAGATAATCAAGAAGAGTTAATAAATGAAAGTCCACCTGTAAGTCCTGTAATACCTAGACGTACTACACGTGTAACTAGACCACCTGATAGGTATCAAGCAAGTATAGTTTGCCAAGTAACTAAAGTTCCAACTAGTGTAGATGAACTTAAGATGTATCCTGCTAAGGATCAGGAGAATTGGCAAAAGGCAATGGAAAAAGAACTAAATTCATTAAAGGTAATGAAAGTATTGGAAGATGCTAAATTACCTCCAGGAGAAAAATCCATTGGGTGCAAATGGATATTTAAAGTAAAAACTGGAAATGATGGGACTGTTACCCATAAGGCTAGGTTGGTAGCTCAAGGATTTAATCAAACTGCATCTGATTACGATGAAGTTTTCGCAGCAAGCCTTAAAGCAACATCTTTAAGAGCAGCATTAGTGTGGGCAGCTAAGAAAAACTATGTCATTAACCATTTAGATGTAGAAACTGCTTATTTGCATGCACCATTGCAGCACACTATATATTTAAGAAAACCAGGAGTTATAAAAGAAAATAAAGTAAATAGTAATGATTGTTGGAAACTCAAAAAGAGTCTTTACGGGTTGAAACAATCTGGGTTTGAGTGGAACCAATATATTGTGAAAGAGTTAAACAATATAGGTTTTAAATCTGGTTTAGCAAATCCATGTGTGTTTAAAAGAGAAAATAATGGAACGGTGTCATTATTGTTATTATTTACAGATGATATTGCTTTGATAACTAAGACTAATAATGAAGCTAATGAGATTATATCATTATTAGCCAAAAAGATAAAATTAAAGCATTTAGGTGAAATTAAAAAGTATCTAGGATTGACAATTAACAAAACAAAAAATGGATTTAAGATATCTCAAGAAGATAAAATTTGCCAATTAATTAAAACATATAAAATGGAACTTTGTAAACTGGCAAAGACTCCAATGAATCAGGAAGTTTGCCAAACTGATGATCAAAGTCCCAAATTTGATAAGTCTATATATCAATCTTTGATTGGTAGCTTATCATATATAAGCAATTGGTCTAGACCAGATATAGCTTATAGTGTAAATCAGCTGGCACGTTTTAATTCAGATCCACATCAATGTCATTGGCAATCATTAAAGAGAATTTTAAGATATCTTAAAGGAACAATGAACCATGCATTGTATATAGAACCAAAGGGTGATTTGAGTCTTAGTGCCTATGCAGATGCAAGTTTTGCAACTGACATAAACACTAGAAAATCAACATCTGGGATGGCTATATTATTTGGTAAGACACTAATAGGGTGCAGGTCAATCAGACAACAGCATATCAGCTTGTCCACGATGGAAGCGGAATTTTCATGTCTGTCATTACTATGCACTGACTTAATTCTGTCCAAACAGTTATTATTAGACATGGGTGTAACTGTTAAAAATTCCATTATTGTGTACGAGGATAATCAAGCAGCTATAAAGTTAGCTACTAGTATTGCTGTAAAAACTAGATCAAAGCATACTGATTTAAGATACTTAAATGTTAGAGAATCTGTAAAGAATGGGCTAATTAAATTGGAATACTGCATGACGGAAGAAAACATTGCAGACCAATTTACAAAAGTTCAAGGAGTAATTAAGTTTAAAGAGAGTTGTAACAAATATGATTTAAAGATGTAAATAGTTATATTTATTATTATTTCCTAAAAGGGGAGAATGTTAGGGATAACATTGTTTACCCTAACTGGTTTAGGTAAAATAATAACTAAGTAATCATAGTTTGTTAGTTAAAGTGTCTGCAGCTTTAAATATAGGAAAGTAATTAAGGGAGTGGTTGTGAAAGCACTTTAAAAGAAGCAAAACGACAGCTTGCTCTCTCTTTGGCTTTGATGATCCCTGATTACTGCTTGGAATCAAGACTGCATTGCTTGAACGGGAGAGAAACAAAGGACTGATTTGTAAGTGAACTGACATATGATATTCTACACGGACTTTGCTAACTGAATATCCTTGAATGGACTGACTAAATGATATATGACTATTGGACTGTTATTTTGACTATGCTATGAACTCATAATGGAATAAACTATATTTTTGATAGCACAAGCATATCTGTTATTTTTACTGTTATGTTAATAAACATACAAGCTTAGCTCACTCATTTATCTGTGTGCCTATCTGACTAACGCTGCACATTCTGTTTAGCTTGTCTCCCTAACCCTGGTTGGGGAAACCAGGCTTAACAGGAATCGATCAATGTATGATTCCCAGTCCTCGGCTGCCTGGTCATAGGGTGCAGGTGGCGCATTGCTGCCAGCCATCTCATCGGTCGTTCAGCTCTGGGCGCCACGTGCTTGACTGGTCTCTTGTCTCAGGATCCCACCTTCGTCGCCAGTGTTCGATCGCAGGAAAAGAGACTCGAGATCAGTGTGACAGTTCAGCTCTTTATTTGGTATATAGGTCTGTGGTGGACCTGCAAGCCACGGCAGCCCTTCTTATAGAGATTGCTGGCAGCTCACAACCAATGACGGCTCTTTGAATCTCCTGCGATTGGTGCGGCCAATCGTGGTTGATCCATTATGAGCCAATCACTGCTGTTCTTTCTACCAATCACAGAGTAGTCCATTTGGACCAATCAGGTGAGGGTATTCCAAGAATGCTAATATGGAACAATTACTATAACCAATTATGTCTGGCTCGCCAAGTGGCACAGAAAGAAAACCAGTGAAATCTTTTTAAAAAAAAAATTTCACATGATACTCAGAAGAAACCACATTACTTCTCATCCAGTGCATTTCACTGATTTTGCTCTGCACCTTCAAGTGACCAAAACCCACATTCTATTCCCCCCTCTCTCTCCCTCCCCCCCCTTTTCTAGAAAACTGCACTGCTAGGAACAGTTAAGATTCTGTGCAGAAACCCACAATCTAGAATGCTTTCTCGATCAACATTTTCCCAGAATAGATTTGGGAAAGACAGAATATAGGTTGTCTTCATCCAAGCCACCTAAAATTCACCCAGTATGTAGGTCTTCTTGGTGTGAATAAAAGCCATATAACCCATTTGTTGCTTTTCCCTGTAGGTCATCTATACTGAGCTATGAATTCCCCATGTGTTAGAATCAGCTTGTCAGCATCATCTTCCCTTCCCCAACACCCACCATCACAAGCAGATAACACTTTACAAATTTGTCTTGCAGAAAGCTAGTGCAGCTGGTGCAGTGGACAGACTGACAGACACCAACAAATAAATGGGTTCTCACAAGGAATGCTTTGATGAAAGTAGCAAAGGCATAGCTGGGCATGCAGATGTGGTATCTCCCTTGGATGACTTCTCAGATTCTTCCTTGGAGGTTGGCTCAAGGGGGGATGAGCTCATTCCTGGCACATCAGGAACTGGGTTAATTAATGACTCTGAACAACTGGCCAAAGATTTACAGGGGGCTTCAGCTGGAGACAGCTTGCAGGGGTGAGTGGTGCAGCAAAAAGACAAGAGCAACTGAGATCTGACAGATTACCCATGCAGGGAGGAGGTGCAGCAAAAAGACAAGAGCAACTGAGATCTGACAGATTACTTGGGAGAAGGCCCCACTCATCTTGATGGGATGCACCAGAAAGCTATTTATCACAGCTGGCAGAGAGAGGCATTGCTAGGAACGTTTTTGGTTTCTGGCTGTGTGTTTGTTCCTTGTGCTCCCTGTTCGAAATTGGAGAGTCTGAACTTCTCTTGCCAAGTGAGCTCTTGTGGGTATATTTCAGTTTGGCCTAGTGAATTAAGTTTGTTTGGTGGACTTATTTGTTGGAGCAACTTTCCATTGTTTTATGGACTATTGGCCATTGCCTTGTGGACTAACCTTGGCCTGCTTGTGGCTGGATTTATTTAGGACAGTTCTGAGGCTGGGTGAAGGGAATTGCTGGGGAACATTAATAACCTCTAAAGCACACTTACATGTGTGTGTGTGAGTGGGGCAGCAGAGCTGACTGACAACAGCAGCTATGTTGGGGCTTATAAGGGAGCTGGGACTTATGATAACACCCACGAAATGAGGAATGGGGCCTCCTGGAAACCCTGCTTGTCCTCCTTGGCCTTGGAATGAGATGCCAATAAACACCTGCTCTTAATGATTGTGTTTAGTGTTTGTGGGACTATAGGTGATTGGTAACTGAATGAGGAAAGGGTTAGAATTGTTCCCTTGTTTTGGAAGATCCTTTCATGCCCCTGTCGGAGTCTGAATCTGAGGAGGAAGACAAGCAGCTGACAGGGAGTGGGAGTGTGGCTCCATTGGCTGTGGAGGAAACTGGGGAAGGGCAAAGTCCAGCTGGGCAGAGCAGGGACAGGTAGAAAAAGGGAAAGGGAGTTCAGAGGAAGACCCTAACCCTCTTCATCCTTGGGCACACAGGGAGGAACAAAGAAGAGAGCAATGTGGGTTGCATGGCTTATGGGGGAGGAAAGGGCCTGATTCCCTTCATTAGCCACAGCTGGGAAAAGGGTTTAAAAGAGATGCATGTTGAGTGTGGCAGCTGCTGGGAACAAACGTGAGTTTATCTTGTGTTGACTTTGGTTATCTGTGTTCCTGGCATCCTCCCAACCATGTTGAGTTATTGCTGTGCCTTCACATCTGGAATTCTTGCTCCTGCCCTGCCAGACTAATTACCTCATTTTGCCTTGATTGGACCTATAGTTACAGTTTTTGTTGACCATGTTTTGGACTTGATTCTCTGTAGCCAAAGGCTGTTCCTGTGAGAGTTTTTCTCCAGCCAGAAGGTAACCGAGACATTGAGGGCAAAGTTGGAGCTAATAAAGGGACTCCTACTGATTATCTGACTGTGTTGTCTTCCTGGGTGCACGCATCGCACTGTAAGAAAGTACCCGCCCCAGACGAGGAAGCTCGACCACCCTCAGAAAGCCACAACAGGGCAAAGATTGAAGCTTTGTCCAACTGGGAGGCAAGTGCTAGTAACCTCTGCCCCTGATCGCCATACAACCTTCACACATGACAATGTAAAGTCAGCTTAATGTTATCTCTACCCACCATTACAGAATAATCTGCACCTGAGCTATGGAAGCACAATGCCATTTGCAAGCAACCACCTGCATAAGAAAAGGCCTGATGCCCACAGTATGGACAATAGTTGTGTTGCTTTTGCTTAGTAGCTCTTTACATTTTTATAGGGCATTACAACCTATAGGACAACAAACCAGGGCCAATGAGGCACTTGCTTTACCTGAGCCGCCTGGCGCACCCCCTGATTGTCATAACCAAGTGTCCCCACTGCGCAAGCCAAGGGCGGTTGTACAAAAGCCCCTAACTGATGATGAGGCTGTTTTTGCTCCCAAGAGGCTTCCCTGAGGCCTAGGAGGCAAAAAAAGGAGCACGGGGGGGGGCGCACAGCTCCCCCCTCCCCGCACCCCCATTTTTGCACCCTGGTCCTCAGGGAAGCCTCCTGGGTGAAGCAGTAAGACAGCGAGGGGGATCCCAGCTGATTGTTGGAAAAGATGATCATCAGGAGGGAAAAAAAAGAAATAACATAAGGAATGACTGGGCGGGGCGGAGCGGGGATGGTGCGGAAGAATGCAGTCAGCAATGTCATGCATGCACACAATGTTGTGCATATGCAATCAGGACCAAGTGGACGGGGAGGGGAGGGGTGGGCAGAGAGTGGCAGGGCCAGCCAGGGGCACAATTTGCCAGTTCTCCAAACTGCACAGAATCATAACAACTGGTTCTAGTGAACCAGTCCGAACTGGTAGAATCCCACCCCAATAAGCAGGCATCCACACGGGGCATCCCGTTATTATTTCATGAGGGGAGAAGCCAGTAGTTTTTGAGGGTGTCATTCTCATAGACATCAGAGCCAGTGGAAGACAATCTGGCCATTTCAGGTTAGTTTCCTCGTATATTTCTTTAATTATCTGGTTTGCAAAGTGAGTACCCCTATCACTTCCTAAATAGATAGGGATACCAAATTGGGGCAAAAATGTACTTAAGAAGGCCAATATTATGTAGCTGTGAGACAATACAGGTAGAGGAAAAATGTTGAGCCCCAGGAGCAAACCGATTTTTTTTATAGCAGAAGACACTCCCTCCCGGCCAACATGGGCAGGCCCATGTTGGAGACAAACAAGATAGGGCAAAAGAGAGCATGGGAAAACAGGGCAGGTGACACCACACCCCTGTGGAATCAACAGTACTGTACAGTCAGAGTTGCACCATACACAGTATTCAGAGGAAGGAGCAGAGGCAGCGGTGGGATTCTACCAGTTCTGTCCACCTCTATAAAAATGGTAGCTCTGAAGAGCAGCAGACAGAGAGCATACATAGAACCGGTTCTATGTTTGCTGCTGTTTTGGCCCACCCGAGCTCTTACCTGACCTTTATTTCCTGCTTTTTCAACCCCAGCTGCTTTTCATGACACAGCTGCGGTTGAAAAAGCAGGAAAAAAAGTGCTTTTTCAACTGCTGCGCACCCATGCGCAGCGCTGCTTAGCTGTCCAGGCAGCTAGCTGATGACGATATACACACACGCAAAACATAAAATCACCAAACTGGTAGTTATACCGGTTGGATCCCACCCCTGAGCAGAGGCACTTAACAATAGCAACTTGGGAGAGTAGCTACAGTGCATCCAAAAGGTCTCTGACACATTCAGCATTCATGATAGGAGATCCTTGATTTAATTTTAAACATGTGCCCTCCACTCTCCTTTTCAACTGCATCATATGCATACCACATGCCATTATACTCTGATTAAAATGTACAACTTTCTCATGTAACAGAAGCATAATACTAACTGGAACAGAGGACACTGATATTATTTGGTTTAGGTACTCCTTAACATTACTTAATATGGTTCTAATTATTTCTGCCCAAATCCCCAAACCAAGGATGTAATATGTTTAATACACTCAGAGGAAAGGCAATAGCAAGGTTTTTTTTGCAAGGAAAAGAAATGAGAAAGGTTCTACAGAAGATGTGAGAGAGAATTTCATGGTAAAATGCAGTGTTTTACTGACAAGAGAGAAAAAGAGACAACTATTTTTTGTTGTTGTGAAGTGAAAAGGCAAGGTAAAGTTTTCTTCCTCTTTTTTTTTGTGAAACCCAGATTTCTTCAGTTGTATTTTACACAAGTTGAATTTGCAGCTGCTGTTTCTTTCCTCTTTTTTTAAAACTTTACCCAAATACCCCCCTCCACACACACAGACAAGACTTCCTCTTTTTCTGAGTCACATTCACAGCAAAGTCTATTAGTACAGTTTACAATGAAATATGTTTCCTGACAAAGACTGTGGGCTCACAGCTTGCAAATAAATTAGAAAGCAATTAAATCTTCTGTGTCTACAAAAAAATTTTTTTTTTTCACTAAAAGTTCCAAAAGTTTGGCAAAAGTTTGCATGGTGGCATCTAGGATGTCGTTACCAAATCATAGACATAACCATCCTGGACAGGGAGTCCCCCATCACAAAGCAAGAATATCCAACAGTAAATGAACAGGAAGAGTAGATGAGAAAAAGGCAACACACATTAGCTATATGAATGATGAATGTATGATGAATGACCCACCAAAGGACACACATTTCTAATAACAGTTGATGCTTATTCAAACTGGTTAGAGGTGAGTGTCATGCAATCTACCACCACAGAAGCGGTCATAAAAAAACTAACCAAACTGTTTGCCACCCATGGACTACTGGACTTGCTAGTGTCTGACAATGGCCCGCAGTTCACAGCATTGGCATTTGAACAATTTCTCGCCAAATGGGGCATATGGCATGCATTGACAGTGCCCGCTCACCCGGCAGCGAACAGGCGGGCGGAACGAATGGTCAGGTACACAAAAGATGCATTAGAAAAAATGGACACTGGAAACATACATGACAAAATTAATAAACTACTGACAATACAACACATAACACCCAGCTCAAAAACCAACAAAAGCCCAGCAGAGCTCCTAATGGGCAGAAAACTACGATCACACCTAGACAGGCTGCACCCGACATATAATTCCGAAAAACCACCAGATTCATCTAGCAGGTACCGCACATTTAAACCAGGAGACACAGTCTATGCAAAAAAATTTTTGGGGGACCCACTCTGGGTATCAGCCCAAATAACCCAGGTGACAGGCCCCCGGTCATACCGGCTAGACACAGAAGATGGAAGAACCTGGAAACGACACATCAACCAACTAAGGTCGAGAACAACCACCGACAATACAAGCAACGCGCAAGCACCAATTGACTTTAATAAAAAAACCAGAGGGGGGGGGAGAAACCCCAAACATTACTCAAGAGGGTGGAGAAAATCCTCCCAGAATGCAACCAACCGAACAACCACAACCCACACCAATAAACAGGAAAAGAAACCAGCACTACTTACTGGCAGACGATGGCGGCAGAAGGGAACCAACAGAGGACCACCAACACGAAGCCTCACCTGGAAGAGGCAGCCAAGCCAGTTCAACCAGCCCGGAAAACCCAGGCGGGAACAGCAGAGCCGACAACTCGACTGACCCCGGTAGACCGGGTGGGAGTTGCAGCGAGAGGCCTGACTCACCCTTCCAGGCAGTTCCAGTGAGAAGGACAGGAGCAACAAGGATCCCGTCTGAACCAGCTGAAGACCACGCCACAACTGAGCTGTGCAGGTCAAGTAGACACGTTAAAAGCCCCGCCTACCTACAGGACTGTGTTATGTAGGTTGGCCTAAACCAAGAGGGGAGGGGTGTTCCATATTAGTATTCTTGGAATACCCTCACCTGATTGGTCCAAACGGACTACTCTGTGATTGGTGGAAAGAACAGCAGTGATTGGCTCGTAATGGATCAACCGTGATTGGCCACACCGATCGTGGGAGATTCAAAGAGCCACCATTGGTTGCGAGCTGCCGGCAATCCTTATAAGAAGGGCTGCTGCGGCTTGCAGGTCCAGCACAGACCTATATACTAAATAAAGAGCTGAACTGTCACACTGGTCTCGATTCTCTTTTCCCGCGATCGAACAAATGTAATTCTAGACCACAGGCCAATGGAAAAAAGCTCTCCTTATTTATGGAAAAGTGGTCCAGCTCAGATGCTTATGGTTACATTGATGCTCAGCATCTATATGAAGCAATGCATAATAGGTCTGTAATAAACTTCTTTGGAAGTGAGATTCAGTGTAGCTATAATGTAGTTCATGTATTCGGCAAGTATACATTGAGCCCCTTCAGGCGCTTTGTTCATTTCTGGCCGCTTCCCTCATGGGGAAAAAAAACTGGAACACAGAGCAGAACTCCCAATTGCCTCGAGCCTATGGCTCATCTTATGCACACCACTTTTATACACATAGCCTCCCTAATGGCTGCCAATCACTTTGGTCATTCCTGGCCATTTCCCTTGCGGGAAGAACAGGAACACAGGGCTGAGCTCCCACTCACCTCAAGCCTATCGCTCGTCTCATTCATTCAAACTGGCTCTCATACTTAAGTGATTAGTCTTACCCAGTTATTTTCTATGTCTAGGGTAGGTGCTTGATACTTAGGTCTCCATTTGACTTTCTTTTCTCTTTCTCTCTCTCTCTCTCTCTTTTTGCAATCTCTGTTTGTTTCATCCAGTGAGCCAGCCCAGAGACACAGCTGGCTAGGGAAATGGAAGGAATTGAACCCTGCCAATACAGGCAGTTCTTATGTATGGAAAATATCAATTCCAGGGGGGTGGAGCTAGCCAGAATGGTTGATGGACACTTAATTTCTGCCTCCTCTGGGCCATCGCAGAGAATGGATTTAAAAGAACATATCACCCATCTAAACGTTACAAATATCAAAGGATTATGAAGCATGAGTTATTCTCCTTGCTTTTATCCTGAAGATCGGACAGTATTTTACTTGGAGATGGGAGAGGAAGGGCCCTATGACTGAAGACTGAGAAAGGACTTGGAAAGAGTTTAAAGGAGTACAGCTGAGAAGATAATAGCTGATTTATGAGTGTACAGTGTGAAGGCCTGTTACTCCCTTCTTTCAGTCGAAGTGTTGAGGTCCGGAGAAGGTGGAAGAACTAAATATTTTTAAGACAGAGCCTTGATAAGGTGTGGGTAATAAAGTTAATTGTTGTCATTGGATTTTAGTTTTTATTAAGTTGCATTTATGGAGATAAGTTGATAAGGACAAGACAAAGGAGTAAATGACATTTATGGACTATAGACTGTAAAATTCTTAAAAGGTCAAGAGCTGTTTTTGGACGGTTGGATGTCAAAATGCAGCAAAAGTGTGGAAGCCGTTCAAATTTACGGATACAAGGATATCTGGAGAAAAGTGAAGAAAATGAAATAAAGTTGATTCAAGAAATATTGGACTGGGCTACCTCAAATCCTCCCAGATGTCCCCTTTACAAGATATGATATTGATGTAATACATACAGTTGGCCCAAAAAGGTTGGGAAAAAAATTGCAGAGAGACATTGTGATTCGATTCTGGTCTTATGCAAAAAAAGAACAATTGATACATAAATTGCAAAATATGGCGTCAATTGTGTTTGGGGGTCATCGGATGCAAGTTTTTCCAGATTTAAGTTGTGAGACTTTACAATGGAGGAGAGAGATGCATCAAGTTTGTCAATTATTGAAGAAAAATAATATGAATTATAGCTGGGGTTATCCAGTTTTTTTGAGATTTCCATGTGGTGGAAGATCCTATGGAGTTGAAACAAAGGAGGAGGTGATGGAGAAATTAAGGGAGCTCGGAATCATCAATAAAGAAGAGATCATGGAACAAATCCAGAAAGTGAATGAAATGTCAAAATTATCAAGAAGGGAGATGGAGAAGAAAGAAGAAGATCTACAGGAGAAAGGGAGGCTGGATGAAGCAACAGGAGTTACAAGTTCATTGTAGAGTCAGTATATAAATATTTGTAATAGTTATATTAAGGGATACATGCTATAACACAGGGGTGGGATTCTACCGATTCTATCTGGTTCTATAGAACCCCTTGTTAACTTTCTAAGCAATTCGGAGAAACGGTAGTTAGAAGCAATCTCCTTTTGTTTTTTTCCACCCTTATTACATTCTTGGCAGACAGCCTAGACTTCCTGTCTCCAGAGCTTCTGAGGCTTTCTTAAAGGGGAAGGGTTGTTTTAAGATTTTTACACTGCTGTTGGGAGGAAATACTTCCCTGGACAATCAGCACTTTGAAGAAATAATTGAATAATGAAGCAAAGCTTTTAGTGACAGGGAACCAAGATGAGTGACATTCAGCAAGGCTTCTTGGCTAGCTAGAATGATTGACATTCAAACATGAGTTTAAATACCCTTTCTGAGTTTTGGTCTAAAACTGGTTTTTGGTGAAAGTTAATTCTGTGCTTGGTGAAGTTTAATCCTGTGTTTATTGATGGGATAATTTTCCCTATTCAGCTTCAACAAGCAACAGCTACTGTTGTGATTTAATTATTTGTATTGTGTTTGATTTTTTTCCTGCCTCATGGTTTCTTTTTCTATCTGGGGATCTTTCTATAGGGGGTCTTTCTCACTGCTTTAGTACTATCTGGCACTGTCCTTTTGGGGTATACTTCCAAGAGGCAGGATGCAAGCTTGGCACTGATTTTTTTATTGCCTTTCTGAGGGGCATGTGACCTTTCCTTAAATCTGTATGATTTCCTTAGGATATCTTGTGAGGTGAGTGAGATCAGCTGGTATCTTTAAGTGGTGCAAATGGATCTAAGGATTGCTTCTCCTGGGTGTGCTTTTTCTGGAGAGCTTAAATGACCTCTCTGCTAAAGGGTTTCACTTTATGAGCAAGAGTTGGCTGTCTCAACCACTCTGTAGGTCAAATGCGTGGATCAACGAAAATACAAAATCTTAGTTGTTTTGATAAACAAAAAGCTTTTTAATTCCTTCCTCTTACCTCTTATTACCTAATCATGTTCATCATAGTTAATTCCCAGCCTAATTACTCCACCACAAGCCACATTCACATTAACATTCCCGTAACAAAATGGCTCCCTCAATACACCCTCCATGTTTATTATTCAGGATCATTGCTGGTGAATATGAATTGCCATCCTTCTCGATCGAGCCATCACCGGAGCTCCGTTGGACTCTTGTGTTGCGTGGTCGCGACAGGCTGCTTGATAGTTATCACTGCATTTTAATTATTTTCATTCCTCAAGGTGCTCTGGCACCCTGCCTGATTTGTAACTCTGGTTTGCAGGTATTTTTAATATAATGATTGGTATTTAGGGCAGCTTTTTGCAAGCAAAGAAGCTTTTTGTATTTTTGTACAGGTAATCCTTGACTTACAACAGTTCATTTAGTGACCATTCAAAGTTACAATGGCACTGAAAAAAGTGACTTATGACCATTTTTCACATTTATGACAGTTGCAGCATCCCCACTGTCATGAGAGGCCAGGCGAGGAAAAGCACCCCTTGACATGAGTGATGTCGAGTTGGCCATGCCCACCCAGTCACATGACCACCAAGCCACACCCACTAAGCCACGCCCACAGAACCGGTTGTTAAAAAAACTGAATCACACCCCTGGAGGGGGGAGAGGAAATCCAGCCACAGAGAAGTTTGAATGACCTGCAAATGCGTGTTCATTAACTTGCAAAACTTCCCCAATGCTGGATTCATTTCTCCTTGTGAGTAAAGTGGCTGGAGTGAGAGGGAATGATGGCTGACAGGGGTGTGTGTGTGTGAGAGAGAGAGAGAGAGAGAAGAAAGAAAGAACAAGAAAGAAAGAGGGACAGAAAGAAAGAAAAAGAAATAGGGAGAGAGTGTGTGTGGTGTGAGAGAGAGAGAGAGAGAGAGAGAAAGGAAGGGAGAGAAAGACAAAGAGACAAAGAGAAAGAGAAAGAAAGAGAAAGAAAGAAAAAGAAATAGGAATGAAGGGGGAGAGAGAGAGAGAGAGAAAACTCTGTGCTATTGTTTTTAATTGTTCCATTATTTATCATGTGTTAATATTTTACACTGTCCCTACACCTAGAGTGATTCTACTGCCTTTCTTTTGCCCAGGGCTACCACATATTTTTCAGGGTTTACATGCATTCAATGTCTATAGTCCAGAGCTTAAACACATGTGTTTAAAGGGACTTTGAAGGTCTTCTAGTCCAGTGGTCCCCAACCTTTTTTGTACCAGGGACCAGTTTCACGCAAAAACACTTTTTCAAGGGGGGGGGAGGAGTCCGAGTTTGGTGGTTTGCTTGCAGACGTTTCATTACCTGACTAGGTAACATCTGATGTTGTTTCCTAGTCGGGTAATAAAACGTCTGCCAGCAAACCACCAAGTTCAGGGAGCGCCAATGCCTCCTCATTGCAACCCTGAGCGACAGATATTCTCTTCTATTGGGACATTTAAAATGGAGGGTTTCAGCTGCAGATTCAGGAACTGTGCCTGGCTGAGGAGCGCCTTCAAAACTGAGCGCTGAGCGGCGGCAGCAGCCCACAGCTGTCTCCGCGGCTCAGGACAAGTCCCTGCAGGACAGCTGAGAAGCCCCACCTCTCAGCCCTGCCTCCCTCAGCTTCATCCCTCAGGTGTCTCCCTCCCTCCCTCAGCCTCATCCCTCAGGTGTCTGCCTCGTTCCTCTCTCAGTCGCTCTCTCGCTCCTCCACCAGCCCAGGAAGAAACTGCTTCAAAGAAGCAGGCAGGGTGGCTTTTCCTGTCGGTGCAGCTCTTCCGAAGTGCCCGTTCAACCCCACCCCACTGCCCGCGGTTCAATCCAGTGCTCCGTTCTGCCTGCCTGCCTTCATTTCTGGTTGTTTCGGAGCAGCTTCGGCTGAGTAAAAGAGGCAAATAGTTATTATTTTCAGCCGAAGCTGCTCTGAAACAACCAGAAGGTAGGGAGCTTTGACAATTTTACATTTTAAATGGTGCAATCTGATGCATACTTTAGTCATGATTTGGACATATACATACATACATACATGCAAGCAGCACCAATGTACTTGAACCGGATTTGTAAGATATTAATAATGCAGTTCACTGACCATCTTGGCCGGAAAGGGTCCACATTCTTGGGCCTCTGCCCATCTGCTCCGTCCCTTTGGGCTGCTCCGGCTCTCCTCCTCCTCCAGGGTCCCTGGCTGAGAGGGGCGTCCCAAGTGCCTGGGATCCGGCCCCTCCAGGCTGCCTCTTCAGGGCCACAGAAGCCTCCCTCACATGGCCCCGGGGGTGGAGGGGGCCTTGCCAGGGTTCCCGGCCTTGGAGCTGGGCAGAAACGGCCCTTCCCAGCCCTCTCCCACCCTCTGGGCCTCCCACCTGCGGAGGGGAGGGGGATCCAGGCTGAGTCTTGGACCCACCAGCCTCACAGTCCAGCTGAAGGGTCAGAAAGGGCCAGGCAGGCAGATGGACACACACACACACAGAGAGAGAGAGAATGGGGGGGGGAGGCTGGTGTCCTTCACTCCCCAAACGCCCCCCTCCCAGTCTGTGCATGGGACCCCCAGCAATGCTGCCATCAGCTGCTCCCCTGCAGGGAAGTCCTGGATTGTCTGGGGGAGGAGAGGAGAGGACAGTGGCCACTCCCCCCCTTTGCTTGGCATTTGTGGGGAGACCCCTCAAGGCGAGATTCCTTCCCAAGGGCTCCCAAAGAGCATCCAAACGTTCCTGGCATCAAGTGGGGAAAGAAGCCTAAAAAGAGAGAAACTCCTGCACCAGCTGCGATTGGGGCTCGGAGGGGACAGGAACCCCCCCTCCTTGCGAGCCCCCCCGCCCCGCTCCAGCCTGCCCTCTGGCGGGACCCCCTTCCTGGAGAGGCTCCTCCCTGCCAGACCCTCTTGCAGCCTCTTGGACCCAGGGGAGGCTGGGGGGGGCGCATATCTAGGTGCAAAGGGTGGGGGGAGGGACACAATGTACCTGGGAAGGAGCCCTCCCCCCCTCTTCCCCCTCCCTCTCCAGGGACTTCCCATCAGGCTGGGGAGCGAGAGAAGCCGAGGCGCGCAAGACGCCAGCCACGGCAGCTCCCCTTGCGAGAGGGAGGCCGGAGAGGGACGCGCCTTTGGGCCCCAATCCCAGCGGCCTTGAGACCAGACGGGTGTAGTTGTACTTCATGGGGGACAGAGAGTTCGTCTCTCTCATCTCCGCCTGCCAGAGCAGAGTGCAGCTCAAGGGTTAAGCCCAGAGAGTTGTGACATCCTAGAGCAGAAAGGAGCAACCGCTTCCTGCAGCGTGGAATTCTCTCCTCACCCCAGTACAGAAATCAATGCGGGCAACGTCCTCTCGCACATGCTCTGTTCGCCCTCTGAAGCCGCCCAGGATCGGAGGCTTCACTTCTCGAAACTTTGGGCTTGGGCATATTCGGAATATCAGAGAATGTAGAGATATATTTATTTATTTTTTTTTTTGAAAAAAAGTTTTTATTAATTTTCTACAAACAAACAAGACAAACAAAACATAAAAACATCAACTCTTATATGTACATCCAGTGTGTCAGTTGGTTCATCATTTTTGTGCATTCATTCTGTAGTCTCAAATTACAATTACATTACATAACAACTCATATTGTCAATCCAAATTTATATATCCTAATATCACTAAAAAAAGAAGTTTTTGACTATATTTTTAATCATTCATGCTTAATGAGCTAACAATACTTTAAGCCAGTTTACTCTATAACAAATCATCTAGTCATATCAAATCAATCCTAAAAAATCCTTTATAAATATAATATCAAATAGCAAAATAATAGCAAAATAAAGATATTCCTTACTATCTAGCATTCTAAATATTCTATTATCGTATTTTATCATCCAGCCATTTATAAAAAAGATCCCAAATTTCATAAAATTGTTTATCCTCTTGCTCTCTAATTTCAAATGTCAATCTACTCATCTCAGCACATTCCAATATTTTCTTAATAATTTCTTCCTGTAATGGTATTTTCTCATTCTTCCAATTTTTAGCAAATACAATCCTGGCCGCTGTTAATACATTTACAATCAGGTATTTCAAATCTTTACTATATATATCAGGTAAAATTCCCAATAAGAAGATCTCTGGTTTCAAATCAATATGTTTCTTTATCATTTTTTCCAACCACATGCGAATTATAGTCCAATATTTTCTAGCATCCTCACAAGTCCACCACATATGGTAATACGAGCCGGGTATCTGATGACATTTCCAGCATTTTTCAGATTTGTTCTTAAACATTCTTGCTATTCTTGTCGGGGGAAAGTGCCACCTGTAAAACATCTTATACAAGTTTTCTTTATATGCTGTTGACATTGTCATTTTATAATTTTGAGACCACAATTTCTGCCATTTCTCCAAATCAATCCCATATCCAAAATTCTTCCCCCAAACAATCATAGTTTCTTTAACTTGTTCTTCCTCTAATTTCATTCCCAGTAAATAACCATATAATTTTTTAATCACCTTCTCATCAGTACCCATCAAAATCTTATCTAAATCAGTCTGCTTATCATAAAATCCCTCCGTTTTAGAATCTTCATCATACCTTGAGTGTATTTGTGCATATGAAAACCAATTCATCCTTATACCTTGTTCTTCTAAGTTTTGGATCGATTTAAGTTCACCCTTTTCATCCAAAAGTTCCCCATATCTAACTGTTTGTTCCCTCTTGTAAATTATAGGATAGGAAAATGCTTCAATGGTCGATAACCAAACTGGAATTTTCAAATAACATTGTCTTTTTATCTTCTCCCAATTTAACCACAAAGACTCCCGTACATAATGTCTTCTAAAATAACCCTGTGTTTTAGTTCCCTTATACCATAAGAAAGCATGCCAACCCAACAGCAAATCATGCCCTTCTAATGTCAACAACCTATGTTTCCTTAATGTTATCCATTCTTTGACCCACATCAAATTTGCAGCTTGATAATACAATTCCCAATTAGGCAGACCAAAACCTCCTCTAATTCTAGCATCTTGCAAAAGCTTTAGCTTTATTCTCGCTTTTTTACCTTGCCATATAAACTTCAACATAATTTTATTTAGATCTTCAAAATAGTCTTTTCCAAGCCTTATTGGTATTGTTTGAAACAAAAATAATATTCTAGGTAAGATATTCATCTTGATTGTTGAAATTCTCCCTATTAATGACAATTGCAAGTTTTCCCACTTCTTCAAATCTGTAGCTATCTGTTGTTTAAGTTTAATATAATTATCCTCCTTTAATGTGCTACATCTTGTTGTCAAATATATCCCCAAATACTTAACCTTATTTGTAACTTGAATTTTCAAAAGATCTGCCAATTCTTCTCTCTGTCTCAATAACATATTCTTTGTCAAAATCTTTGTTTTATCTTTGTTTATTTTCAAACCAGCCACCTCCCCATATGACTCTATCCTTTCCAGTAACTTTGGAGCTGTTTCAATCGGATTTTCCAAAATAAAAGCTAAATCATCAGCAAAAGCTTGTAGCTTATATTCTTCCTTCTTAATTTTCATTCCTTTTATGCTTTTATCATCCCTAATATTTCTATTCAAGACTTCCAAGGTCAACACAAATAGCAAGGGAGATAGGGGGCATCCTTGTCTTGTGCCTTTTCTTATATTAATAAGATCTGTAAGTTCCCCCTCCATCATTACCCTTGCTGTCTGTTTATTGTATATAGCTTCTATTGCTTGAATAAATTTTTTGGCAAAACCCATCTGCTCCAATAATAATAACATAAATCTCCAATTCACGTTGTCAAATGCTTTTTGAGCATCTAAGAATATCAAAGCCATTTGTTTTTCAGGATGAGCCTCATAATATTCCAAAGTATCCAAGATTACTCTCATATTGTCTCTAATTTGTCTCTTTGGCAGAAATCCATTTTGATCTGAGTGGATAAAATTGTTTAAATATTTTTTAAGTCTTTCTGCTAAGATTGAAGCAAAGATTTTATAGTCTGCATTCAATAAAGAAATAGGTCTATAATTCTTAATTTGCAATGGGTCAGTCTCTTCCTTTGGTATAAGTGTAATATAAGCCTCTGACCATGTTTTAGGTATCATCTTTTTTAACATAACTTCATTCATAACTTCTAACAATGGGATGCTCAATAGTTCTTGAAATGTTTTATAGAATTCTACTGGAAGCCCATCTGGGCCCGGAGCTTTCCCATTATTTTGTCTCTTAAATGCTTCATTTAGTTCCATCATTGTTATATTGCTTTCTAGCATTTCTTCAGTCTCTTTAGGTATCTTTGGTAGATTAGCTTCCTGTAAATACTGTTTAACTTTTCCTTCATCAATATTCTCTTGTTTATATAATTGCCCATAAAAATCTCGGATAATTTCTTTTTTCTCCTTATTCCCATAACAAACTTGGCCTTGTTCATCTATTAACTTCAATATTTTTCTTGATTCCTTCTCTTTTCTCAATTTATATGCTAGCCATCTACCTGGTTTATTTGCATCTTCAAAATAATTCTGTTTAGAGTTTCTAATTTTCTGTGCCAATTCTTCTTTCTCTATTAAATCCATTTTATGTTTAATTATATCCAGCTTCAATTTAATATCCTTTTTCTGTGGCATTTTCTGTAATTCTTTTTCAAGAATTTTATACTCATTTTCCAAGGCCTTAGAAGCTTGCCTTTTCCTAATGTTCTTTTTTCTTGTATAATCTATTATCAAACCTCTAGCATATGCCTTCATAGTGTCCCACACATTTTGCATTGAAGTATCCTCTTTTTTATTTTCTCTAAAGAAAAAAGCCAATTCCTTCTCCATCCATTGTGTAAAATCTTTCTCCTTTAAAATAGTATTATTTAATGTCCATCTCGATCTTTTTTTTTGTCCCTTCCATTTAATTGTCATTGGGCTATGATCTGCCCATGTACTTGTTTCAATGCTTGTTTCTTTAATATTAGATATTAGTTCTGTTGAGATCCAAATCATATCTAATCTGGACCATGATAAATGTCTATTTGAATAAAAAGTATATTGTTTAGCTTTAACGTTTCTTTCTCTCCAAATATCTTTTAAAGTTAATTCATCTGTCATTTTAAAAAAGGACCTTGGGAGAGCCTTTCTATTTTGCTTTGTTGTTGTTGCTATATAGTCCAGTTTATTGTCCACAATTCCATTAAAATCTCCCATCATAATTATATTAACATAGTCCAGTCCAATTATTTTCATGTGCAGTTTTTTATAAAACTCTTCTTGTTTATCATTCGGAGCATAAATTGCAATCAAGAGTATTTTTATGTTATTATCCATTATTTCTACCATTAATACCCTTCCATCTTCATCCGAGTAAATCAATTTTGCTGGAATAGCCTCTTTAATATATAAAACCACACCTCTTTTCTTACATTGAGTCAAAGAGGTAAATATTTTCCCTAATTTTGGCTGTAATAACAATTGTTCATGTTGTTTTTTAATATGAACTTCTTGTAAACAAATTATATCAAATTTTAATTTCTCTAATTTATGAAAAATTTTCCTTCTCTTAACAGCTGAATTAAGTCCGTTTATATTCATTGTAATCAGTTTTTTTTCCTCCATGATTATGCTTTATATTTAGATCTAACAGCTCTCGTGGGTCTCACTTCACGCTGTTCTTTATTATCAATCTGTCCCCCTATTGCTCCTTTCTCTTTTTCAGTCTCCAGTTGTTCATCTTGAAACACAATTAATGAAGTCTCCTTCTCTGCTTCCTCTCTTCTTCCTCCAAAAAATTCTGCTTGAAAAAGTTCTGCTTTCTCAATTGAGTCAATTCTATATCTCTGCTCTTGCCACGTAAACATTAATCCTTCTGGAATCAGCCATCTATAATTCACTTCATTTTCCAATAGTATTTTGGTCAGAAATTGATATTCTCTTCTCATCTCTCTCACTCTTCTAGGTATTTGTTTCAAAACCACAACCTCTTTACCCTTGTATTTCAGTGTTTTCTCTCTTGCTACTTGTAATATTTGCGTTTTAATGGATTTTTTGGTAAATCTAATATGAACTTCCCTGGGTAATTTGTTTCTCATCGCATATCTTGTATAGACTCGATATATCTCATCTATTCCATCCATCATCTTTTCCTGTGTAATTTCCAAAGCATCTGCCAAAATTTCTATCATTACCGCTGCCAGATTTTCTCCTTTTTCCTCCTCTATATTTTGAAATCTGAGGTAAAATTCTGACCTTTCCATCTCCCACCTCAGCATCCCACCTTTTTCTTGTTCGACCGCTGTTAATCTACTGTCAATATTTTCAATCTTCTTCTCTCTTTGTTTTCCTTCTTCCTCAATTTTTTGGAATTTCTCCTCATACTTAACCATCATTTGTTTAATATTTTCCACTTTTTCATCAGTCTTCTCTATTCTTTGTTCAATGGTGTCTGATTTTGTCTTGAGATCTTGAATTCCTTGAATAATCATCTGTAACTGTAAAGATATTTTTTCTTGTTCCTTATCTTGCTTCAACATTGTCTGAATTAAACGTTGTCCTCCAGCTGGTGGGGAAGCAGAGGTAGAAGCAGCAATGCCAGATGGTATTAGTTTCTTGCTCATTTCAATGCTTGCAAAACTTCAAATTCTTCTTAACTTTTAACCCAACTGGTAGGGCAGCCAATTATAATCCAAAATGGAGAACTCCAATAGTAAAAAACACGAAACCAAAGAGGAAACAGAAAAAAAAGAAGAGGAAAAATCTTCGGGTTCTTCCAGACCCTAATCCAATTACGAAATAATTCACCATAAAAAAGGAAAAAATAGAAAGAAAAAAACAAACAAATCCAAAAATAATAATATTGATTAAAAGCAAAAGAGAAAGGAAAATGCAAAAAGTGGGAGAAGAAAAACAAAAAGCAAAAAATTCCTTCAGGTTCTTCACACCTTAATCCAATTGAGAAATCTCAATAATCCAAAAAAATAATCCAAAAGAGGAAGAAGAGAAAAAACAAAAAAAAAAATCAACCACAACAACAGAATAATCCAAAAAAAAAAATATAAAAAGCAAAAAAATCCCAATAAAAATAAAAAAAAATAAAAAAGAAAAGAGAAGAAACTCTGAGGCTTTCCCTTTAAATTAAAAGGCAAAAATAAAAATATATATATAAAAAAACTAACAAATGGGGTACATATAAAAAAAACACACTGCACTTTGTTATTTATCCAAGGCTCTTGTTATGACTCTCTTCTCCAACAGCTTCAAAGCCAAACCTCAAGTGTTAATAACAGTCCAGGAAAGCACCTGCAATAATATTTTGCTGTGCTCTCCCTCTATCTTATCACGTTAAAAAGTCCTTGAGATGAGGTCTTTTTACAATTCTCTCCAATTCAAATAGAGTACTTTCAAGCCTCTAGTTGGCAGTGTTACAAAGTTTCTTAATGCTCTTTCTCAGCCCCAACCGGAAAAAAGAATTAATATATACAAAAAAAAAAGAGAAAAAAAAAATGGCCAAAGGAAGCCTCTATCCTAAAAAAAATAAAAAAGTCAAAGGGAGCCTAAAAGTATATATATAAGAAAATTCAGTCCGGTTACCTAAGTCACAGTAAAATCTTTCCCAAAGAATATAGAAAAAAAAAAAAAAACACTCCAAGCCTCAATTTGACAGCACTTTAAAAACGCCGCTCAAACAATTTCAGTCAAAAAAAAAAACCCACAGCTTCCTCCTCTCTTCAGAATGAACTTTCCAATCTCATCGAATTTGCAACACAAAAGAGTTTTTCTCACCCAACCGACACACTTCAATCCAGTCACTTTCTTTTCGGAGCTGTCCCGACTTCAGCAGCTATGGAGGCTGCCTCTCCGCCGCCAGCAAAAGGGCTTCTTCCGAATCTAACCAGAGACTTTGCGATGTCTCTGGGATCCTGGAACAGTGCCCTTCGCGATCACCGTCTCTCCGGGACGATTTAGGTCCGTTAGGACCGACCAGGGGCGAAAATATCAGCTGCGATCTCAGAGCCCCAAGATCGCAGCTGTAACGCCGGCACGAAGCTCCGCCTTCTCCAAGATATATTTATTTTTGTACATTCCATTTTGGGGGTTTAGCGTGAGATTTCGTTTATCAGAGTGAGACAGTCAAAATTGGTTGAATTGCGTGAGTCTCATGCTGATTGCGTGAGAGTTGGCAGCCATGCCTTGATCCCTGATCCCAGCAGCATTCACCGAAGGTGAAGAAAGCCGCCATTTTTATTTTATTTTTATTTTCTTTGCAGCCCGGTGCAAAGTGATCCACGAACCGGTATCGGTCCGTGGCCTGGTGGTTGGGGACCCCTGTTCTAGTCCAACCTCCTGCTCAAGCAGGAAAACTGAGGATGCCAAATTCTGAGTAGAGGTCCTGGGAAAGGTGTCAGAATAACAGAATAACACTTAGAAGGGACTTTAGGGGGAACCCTATACCATTTCAGAGAAATGGCTGTCCAATCTTTTAAACATTTCCAGTGATTGAGCACCCAGAACTTCTGGGGACAAGCAGGTCCACTGGTTAATTGTTCTTACTGTCAGGAAGTTTCTCCTTAGTTCTAGGTTGCTTCTCTCTTTGTTCAGTTTCCATCCATTACTTCTTGTTTGCCTTCTGGTGCTTTGGAAAATACATTGCCGCCGCCTGCCCCCCCTTTCTGGCAGCCCCTTAAAAGCCTGTTGCCTATTGCACACTTGGGCAAAGCATGTGAGCCATTTCCTCCTTTCAGTGGTCCATGAAAATACATCTATAGTATGTAGATAATAAAGTCAAAAAAAGGTGAACAACATTTTTACAGAACTGTAGATAAGTTGAGGCTGGGTGGGACAAGGAATGGCTGGGAAGGGAGGGGCCAGGCGAGGCAGCCCTTGATGTGAGTGACATTAAGTTGGCCACACCCATTCAGTCACATGACCACCAAGCCATGCCCACCCAGTCACATGGCCACCAAACTACACCCACCCAATCACATGACCACCAAGCCATGCCCACAGTCACATGACTACCAAGCCACACCCACCAAATAAGCCATGCCCACAGAACTGGTAGTAACATTTTTTGAATCCCATCACTGCATTAAACCATCTTTCCAAACAGCCTCCATGTTTCCAGTGTCTTTTTCCCCACTTGGAACTGAACCCAGAAGGATATTTCTTCCAAAAATACAATGGAACTGATTGACTTGATTTTTTTTTCTTTAACAAAGAACTGTACGGATGTTGTCCACACCATAGAAGGTGCCCCATCACTAGTAATTGAAATCACTTTTTCTGGTCTTATGTCTTGTGACAAAAAGGCCTCCATCACTGCATTGTAGATATCTTGTGTTCTTTCAGGCAAAGACACCAGTTTCTCCAGCTCTTCTGTTATGATGTCACCAACAGCAAACACAAAATTACTGCTAGCCTTACATGATTATTTATATCTGTGCTTTCATCAAAGCACATGGAGTAACAAGCTGCCTTTTGTAAGGTTAGGGTTGGCTCACAAGGTCCTTAAGGCTGGGAAGCCTCCCTCCACCTCCTTCATGCTGCTGTTGTGGCTTAGATGTATCCAAGTGGTGGAATGACACCCTTTGGGAACACCATCACCCCCACCCCACCCTGGAATAACTCACTGTTGAAAGGCTGTCAAAATGCCTTTCTTCTGAGGATTTGATTTCCCCCCTGGGAGAGCTCCGGTGCAAGGATACAGACAACTGCTTGAAAGCTGGATCTTTTTATTTTTCAGGAAGGCGAGAGATAGCAAGAAGTCTGTGTTCCTGGGCTAGCTACCTTTGTATGGTAAGTCCCTGATTTTTATACCTTTTTCTCATTTTGTGTGTGTGTGCTTGTGTTTGTATTTCTTAACGTTTTAAATCCTGTCAGGGGTTGTCTTCATTTCCGCTGGAGGGTAAACTCCGCGGGGTGCAGAAGGCAAACTTTGCGGGGTGGTTTGATTGGATTATCGGTTTCGTCCTAATCTTTTTTTTACTTAATGGTTTCTTATATTTGTTTTGTGGCAATCTCCTGTCTGTCTCCTTTGCAATATATTTAGTGTCTTTTGTCTGTTTGTTTTGCTGATTTGGCATGTCTTGTGTTTGTAAGGGTTTTCTTTTCTTGTTTCCTTGGTTTTCTTAATTATTTGGGCTTTTGTCTAAGGGGCTTCTTTAATACCTTTTATTTGATTTCTTTTCCTATGCAAGTTTGTTTTATGGCTGGCTTGATGTTCCCTTTGGGCTTTTCCTGCTTGGGTGACACCACTGTCCTCGTGAAGTTTCCTTTCCACATCACCAAGGAGGTTTTGGGCAGAAGCCTCATCTCCCTCGCTCAGCAAAGTACAAATTTGTTACAAAACAGGACATACCTACTAAGAATTGATTGATGGTGCTCTCCTGAGATTTCCCCCATATATGGCTCCTGCAACGGAAAGAATAGCCTGCTTTATGATCCAATTTCAAATGACTGTAATCACGTTAGCTCACTTGCATTACTTTTTTCCTCTCCAATTGTATTCTTGCAACCCAAGTCAAAATGAGAGAACTTGAGAACTCCTGCTTTGTGGGTTGCTGTAATTTTTGGATAAACACCTGACATTTTTGTGAAATATTTCATTCCTATTTTCCTTCAGGGTAGTCCAGACAAGAACCATGACAATGAAGATTAGCTCTATCTATATTGTAGTTACATTAACACAATTCTCAAAATATTTTTCCCATCCTCTCCTTTTTACTTGCTGCAAAAGTAGGATGGGTTTTTTTTCCCACCCCTCCACCTCCATCAACATGTGGGAATTGAGACTATCTTTTAAATTATGACTGTCCAGTCTATGACTTGTCCCCATCCTCCAAAGTTATTCCCACATACAATTACACCATCCCAACACGTGTTGTCTGGATGTCTTTTCTATGTGATTATCTGCAAGGAAGAGACACAAGAGGCATAGAAGAGGGTGAAAGTCCCTCATCTGCTGCCCCTTTCTGTGCTCCAGGGCAGCTGCAGGGCTGAGCAAGCAGCCTTCAGCCAGGGCCACCACCTGGGCACAGCTCTCCACCCGACACTCCCTCAGCCAGCCCGCCAGTTCTGGGAGCAGCAGCAGCGGAGGCAGCAGCAGCAGAGATGGCAGCTGCAGAAGCGGCAGCTGTGGAAGTGGCAGTGCTCAGCCTTGAAGCTGTGGGGCCCCTCGGGAAGGCCGCTCGGGTCACTGCTTCCCCCACTGGGCTTCCCCACCACCACGGCTGCCACTCCCTGCCTGAAGGGGAGACCCCCGGGCCTCCATTTGCTCTCCAGCTTCAGCACAGTCCCAGTGGGACAAACTCCCCCTAAGGCCACCTTCGGTCATGGCAGACCCTCCCCCACCCACTCGCCATGCCCTTTCCCTGTTTTGGGGGGAAAAGTGGGGCTCCGCTTCCTCAGAGCTTCTGAGGCAGAGAAGAGAGTCTGCAAATTGCTCCTGCCAAAATTTCCCATGCCCTGCCCGTCTCCCAGATGCTCAGCCAGAGAGTCCTGCTTCCTAGAAGAGACAAAACCCTATAAGACCCTTGGTTTATTGATTTTGGGGCAATGGCACACATGCCCACAGAGAGGGCTCTGTGTGCCACCTCTGGCATGCGTGCCATAGGTTCGCCACCACTGTCCTATATGGAACTGGCCACCAGATGGTGCTGAGTGAATGGCCAAAGAGGACAATTCTTGCTTCTTATTCTTTGCAACCCAATGGAACATAGGAAGGAAATTATGTAAAGGAATCGGGACACTCTTTGTCAGCAGAGAAACTCTTAAAAAAACACACAACTGGACCAAATTTGAGGTGATGAGAAAGCCCAAGCAAAGAAAGCTTGAATGTGAAAATAGACCTGATGTGGCCAATTAGGCATTGACTCCTTCATCTTACAGCCCACTTGTTTTTTCACCCCAACTATGTGATTTAGAGCCAAGCCATTTTTTAGGTCGTCAATTCATGCGTTGCATGCTTTCCCTGTATTTCTCTGAAAAAAAAGAAGTGTGAGCTCTAGCAGCATGGGTTGGAGGCTTTATTGTAGCCTTCTTGAAAGCTAAATGTCAGTGTTCCAGCAAACATCCATTCCAATCAGTAACTCTGAGACAAAGATATCTCAAAAGTACCTTTATTAGGGTTTCTGGTTCTGCGTGGCTTCGGTGGCAGCAGGAATTCGCAACTGTTCGCGATTCCTGCTGTTCTTGCCGCCGAGGTGCCCCGATCCAAATGGGTCGGGGGATATGGCTGCCCTGTAGAGGCAGCCGAAGAGAGAGGGGAGCCGGACAGGGGGTTGGGGGTGTCGCAGACCCCCTCCTCGTCCGGAAAAAACCCTTTTTCCCGAGGTGGTGGAGCGGCGGTCAGTAATGGCCACCATGAAGAAGCCTGCAACCGGGTAAGATTGTGCTGGAGGAAGCAAGAAAAGTGAAAGTGCTGGCTGAGCCGGGTCAATTAACATCTTTTAAACTCTCTGGAACTGAACTGTCTGAATTGCTGGAGGATACATTGTATCCCTAAGAAGATCGGAAAGCGGTGGAGAAAGCTGTTAAAGGGAACTTTTTTTTTCTTCACTCTCCCACCCCATAGAAACAGCAGATGAAGATTTGAAATTTATTTGGGCACTGAAGGTGAATTATTTTGAAAGTTGAAGCCAAGGGACAAAAGACTCTTTGGACATTGGACTTAATAATTTAAGAAATCGGAAAACCCTTATTGGAGGTATGGATTTCTGTTCATTTTTAAAAAAATTGTTGTTGTAAGTGGGAAGGGAGAGGAAAAAAAATTGGAGCAGAAGCTGAAAAAGGAGGAGATTGCCTAGAATCCCAAAGAAAGGTATATGGTAATTGGACCTCTTTGATTCAACAGTAACCCCAGAAAGAGAAATAGAAGAAGGAAGAAAAGTATTAATTTTTGGGAACTTTTTTTAAAATTATTCTTGATTAAAAATACTTGGGTGGTTGTTTTGGGAAAAGTTTATCTTTTCATGATGGCATCGCTTGTGGATGAACTAAAGACTGAATATCAAAAATATAAAAAGGAAGAACAAGATGGAAAAGATACTTTGGGCACTTTATTTCAATTTTTAGAAATGGCGTTATGTACTTATGAAAAGTTGACTACTCAGCAGAATGACTGGGACAAAGAAGAAGAGGAAGAAGAAGCCATCTTTGATGAACAATGGGTTTTTTCCGGGGAGGAGGAGAAAGAGGATAAGAAAAAGGGGATTTTAAGGTTTGAAAAAACAACCAAAAAAGAGAAAAATGAGAGGAAAGGTGGATGCAAGGTTAGAAAGCAATGGAAAGGGAGTAAGAAAAGGGAGGAGGAGAGACAAAGGGGTAAAAAGGGCAAGGAGAAGAATAAGCAAGAGAGAAAGGGGGGGAGGAGAAGCCTCAATGGTGGGAAGCAAGATTTAAAGAAAAAAAGCTTATTTAGAGACAATGGGTGAATCTAATTGGGGGAAAAAAGGGGGGGGATTCTGGAAGGTACATAAGATTGTGTTTTTATATGTGTATCTAGAGTAGAATATTTAAGATATAAATGAGTATTAATATATATGATTAGATTTTTTTTTCTTTTTAAATGATATGGATAGTGGTTATATAGGTTTTTTCTTTAGTTATTGATCTTTCTTATAAAATTTATTGTGTAATTTTAGAATGTACTAAGCAGAATCCCAAGATAAATTAAGTGTTATATGAAGTACTTTTAAGTTAGGGCAATGAGTTAAAGGCATCACTCCAATTAGTGTATAGGAGAAGTATAGTAAAAAAAAAAAAAGATGAATGGATAGCTGGAAATAGAACAGACAAAGAATGATATTGAAAATGGTAATATGATGTGAATATGTAAAAGTGAACATGATGTGTGAATTTTGTCTGTGTGAAGAGTTTTAACTCGGGATCAAACAACCTTCAGAAAAGATGTTTTAGGTTTTGTTTTGTTTTCTATGTTCTGTGTTTTGTATGTTGATAAAAGGCAATAAAATTTTAATTAGCAAGAAATAACTTGGATAATTAGAATGAAAAGGAGAAGTTGGGATAAGATATGAAGTTAAATAGATAACGTAAATATTGATATTATAATTTGGAATCATTTTGTATGTTCTATTGGTTTTCTTCTTTAATAATAATTATTTTTTTTTAGAAAAGAATTTGTAAGCTGTTATGCCTTGATTGTTTGTGCACTGTTTTTGTAAAATTAATAAAATTTGTTTTTTTTTTTTAAAAAGTACCTTTATTAGAATAGCACCTGGCACATCTGTGGAAACCCGAATCTAAAAGTTTTTTCAGCTTTCCACAATATCTCAAACTACAAATCCATCCCCCCTTGGTCATCATCACATCACGTGGCCCAATCACGATCCATCCAAAAGTAAGATCCTTATTTCATCCTGCACCATCCTAAATGACCTTCAATTAACAAAAGAATTTTATTTTGTCTACTTAGAGCTACTTAATTAAAATCACCCCCCTCCCACTCTCTCAAGTTATGTGGCAGCATGGAATATGGCTTCCAACACTGACACTAATGACCCAGTTCTGGAGAATTCTCTGAATAATTTTTAGTTCTACGATTTTGTGATAAATACCAAAAATAGACACAATGACCAGAAAACCATAAAAGTGTATTTATTCAGAGTTTTGCAAAAGTCGGAATAAAGGACCCCATCTCCTGAACATTAAGAGTATGGAGACACCAAGCACAGATTGAATATTACATTTAGTTTTTTTCATACAGGCTACATTTACATCACTTTCCTGTTATTCTCTGGTAAGCACCTAAGTTTCTCTGGTAATTTTCCACTAAACACCACCCACAGAATCTCATGTCTTGGAAACTCCCTTCTCATGGCTTCTTCTTTCCTCTTTTGAACATCAGCAGGTCTTAATTTTAGCAAGCAAGACAATAGCTCATTAACCAATTCCGTTCGGGTTAGAATGACCCAAAATCATTTCACATACAATCATTGCCAAAGATGTGACATTTCATGTTCTAGTCAAAAGGTTGACATTTCTACAGAACATAACAACCTTGTTTTTAATAGTTATATGATGTTCCAGTAATGTTCCAGTAATATTTCATAGGTCAGTAATAGGTAAATATGGCGTAACTTATGTTTCTCATTTTCACAGGTATAATTCTTAATATGTAATTTTTACATATCACAGATTTCTTGTAATCAGAACTTATATTGACTTGAAGGACCATGAGTAAAACAGGATTCGCTCAGTTATGGTGACCGAAATTGGCAGCCTGCTTGGACTGATTCCAGTCATAGTTCCACAGAAGGCTTCTTGGATACTATGATTGGGGATACAGACTGCTAATGAAGAGAGATCTTGCACTCTCCAAAGCTGTCATTGATCCTGCCACCTTTAAGGCTGTGCCTTAGATGTGATTATCCTTCAGAGTAGGGGGCTTTCAGTGAAAGTGGTGGGCTTTTGATTACTTCCCAGGCTTCATGTAAAAAGAGAGTGTGAATTAAGAGAAGAAATGGAAAATTGGCTTTACTTCCCCAGGCTGGAATAAAAAAAGATTTGGCTTGTATTACAGCAATTGAGAGGAGCAGTTTATTGTGGGGTGCCCTCTTTCACTATAGCAGGGGTGTCAAACTCAATTTCATTGAGGGCCGCATCAGGGCTATGGTTGACTTTGGAGGGCCAGCTGGGTGTGGCTGACTGGGGGGGGGGGCGTGACCAGCTTGATGCCACTCTGCAAACTGCTGGTATGTTTCCTCTTCACACTGGGTAAACCAGGCTGAAGCCATGTTGGCTCGATGTTTCCTCTTTGCATTGGGTAGACCGGGCCAAAGCAACATGGGCCAGCCCCTTACATTTTCCAGAACAACCCCATGGCCCAGATCCAACCACATCATGGGCCAGATCCTTGTGTTTGACACCTCTGCACTATAGGAAAGCTGTTTGATAGGTTATGAGAACCTTGATATAGTTTGATGTTAGGACACTTAGCAAAAGGGAAAGGGAAAGGGAAATTAGATCTCCGAGAAGCATATTACCAAATCCACATCAGATAAGGAGATGAATGGAAGACTGCTTTCAATTGCCCTTTAGGCAGTTTTCAGTTCAGAGTAATGCCGTTTGGATTACAAGGAGCCCCAGGGGTTTTCATGCAGCTGATAAATGAAGTCTTACATCAATATTTGTATAAAGGGGTCCTGGTTTATTTGGTTGACATTCTTATTGACAACAAAACTTTAGAAGAACACATACAGTTAGTGGGAAGAGTATTAAAAAGACTGTTAGATGCATGCAAATTTCATAAAGAGTCATTAGATTATCTTGGCTACCACATTTCAAATCGGGGATAGAAATGGATCCAGCAAAAGTGAAAGCAGTCCTGGATTAGCAACTCCCAAAGAATCGCAAACAGCTGCAAAGCTTCCTGGGATTTGCGAACTTCTACCGGCAATTTATCCCCTCATTTGCAGAGATTGCATTACCGATAACAGAACTCTTAAAAACAGGTGTGGGGACAACCAAGCCAAAACTTGGACAACCTCTTAGATGAACTCTAGAATGCCAAAAACTTTTGAATTGTTAAAAAGGCATTTCGCACAGGAACCCATTCTAAAACACCCTGACCCAGCATTTCCTTTTATAGTGCAAGCTGATGCTAGCGACGTAGCAGTGGCAGCTGTTCTACTCCAGAAAAATGAAAAAGGAGATCTGCAACCTTGTGCAAAAACGTCCAAAGAACTCACAGACACTGAAAGAAGATGGGCTGTATGGGAGAAGGAAGCTTATGCAGTTCATTGGCCTTTACTAACTTGGAGACAGTTTTTAGAGGGCACAAACATTCCGTTCGAAGTGTGGACAGACCACAAAAACTTAGCTCTAAAAGTACCCAGGAAACTCTCTCCTAAACAAGTTAGATGGGCACAATACTTCAAAAGATTCAATTTCCAATTGAAGTACCTCCGGGGGGGGGGGAATCTACTAGCAGACGCGCTGCCTAGGAAACCCCAATTTGACAGTAAGTGAGAAGAAGTATTTCACCCAATTATTCCACCTCCCCTCAAGAGGCAGTTCAAGTAGTCACATGAGAACAAACTCAACCCCCAAAAACCAAAGACAAATCAGAAATGACCAGGTGGTTGCAAAATGAATTCACAGCAGATACTTTGTGTCAAGATCTATTAACTATACGGGAGGGTGTAGCATGGAAGGGGTCTAAGCTATATGTCCCCAAAACTTTACGTCTTCATGCACTTCAGAAAAGTCATGACTCAAAGCAAGCAGGACATTTTGGATATTTAAAAACTCCACACATGGTCAGACACCAGTTTTGGTGGCCCAAAATGAAGCAAGACATTGAGGATTATGAAAAGAGTTGTGCCACTTTTGCCACAATGAAAACCAGGCCAGGAAAACCTCCAGGATTATTACAATCTCTAGCAGAACCATCCCGGACCTGGGAAGAGATAGGGATGGGTTTTATAGTAGATTTACCTGAGAGTGGAGGGAACAGTCATTTGGACTGTTGTAGATTTATTTTCCAAACAAGCTCATTTTGTTGTATGTTCAGGACTACCTTCAGCCAGGAAATTATCTAAAATGTTTGTTAGTCATATATATATATAGATTGCATGGAGTACCTCACAGAATCATTTCAGATAGACGGGTTCAGTTTACTGCAAAATTCTGGAGGGAATTTATAAAAGCGATCGGATCCTCTCAAGGTATAAGCTCAGGATTTCACGCTGAAACTAACAGACTTTCTGTCATAGATTCAGGCATGGGTAGAATGAATGGAGACAGTCGTAGTTGGTGAACTTTCAACTCTTTATTGCATAGTGACTTCTAACTTGTATAACAACAACTCTGCTTTATATAGGCAATGCTAATGTGAAATAACCAATAGGAGCTGTGAAACGCTAGCTCCAGTACCAATAAGAGTCCTTCGTTAAGGGCCAATCAGATTCTCAGAACCCGACCAATCCGATCTAGCCGCTTAACACCCAATCAGAAGTGCAGGGCCTGAACCCTGCACTTTACCCCAAGCTTGCCTTTATTCAACTATTTACATACATAACACCCCTTCCCCCTGGCTTCACAATTATTTTGTGACTATGTAGTCCTTTAAATAGGACGGTTGTCTCTTGGGTCTGTCAGATTTTCTTTGGACTGGCTGCGTGCAGTCCCGTTGAGGTAGGGTGTTGTTTTGTAGTGGCTCAGCTTCTCGTTCTGGTGTGATTTCTCTTGGAGCGTACGATTCTTCTTCCTGCTCCATTTCCTGGGTTTCACTTGATTCATCGCTTTCCTGGAACAGGTTTCCTGGCATATCGTCATCTTCTCTTCCTTCCCCCCCCCCCCTCAGTTTGGTCGTTGGGAAGTTGTTGGCTAGCAGTTATAAGTCGTGACCGTAATTGGTCAATATGTCTTTTCCATAGTCTCTCATCAATACATTTTACAATATAGGATCTGGGCCCAGTCTCGCGTATTACCGTTGCTTCAATCCAAACTGGGTCGCCCGATAAATTTCTTGCATAAACGGGGTCGCCTACCTTGAAGGTACGGTAGCGTCCGCTGGATCCTGGAGGCTTTTCTGGCTCGAAAGCAGGGTGCAGTCGGTCGAGGCGGGAACGGAGTTTTCGCCCCATAAGAAGTTCAGCGGGAGTTCTGCCGGTTTCGCTGTGCGGAGTGATGTGTTATAGAAGTAAAATGTGGTTTATTTTTTCGTCAAGATTATCATAGTCCATCTTTTGTAAAGTCTTTTTTACAAATTGTACCATGCGTTCCGCTCGGCCGTTGGTAGCAGGATGCACCAGTGAGGTGAGTGCATGGCGGATGCCGTTGTCAGCAAGGTACTGTTCAAACATTAGCGCTGTAAACTGTGGTCCGTTATCGGACACCAGGACGTCCGGCAATCCATGAGTTGCAAAGAGTCTATTGAGGACTTTAATGACTGCCTCGGAGGTTGTATTGGCCATTCGATGAATTTCTAACCAATTAGAGTATGCATCGACAGTCAACAGCAATGTCTGTCCTTTGATCAGCCCTACGAAATCCAGGTGGATTCTGGACCAGGGTCCACGTGGCGTCTCCCATTCGGTCGGTGCAGCTTTTGGCGGTGCGTTGCTGGTTTGTTGGCACTTGGTGCAGGCCTTGACCCATTGCTCGATGTGTCGGTCCATGCCTGGCCACCAAGCGTAGCTCCGTGCGAGTGCCTTCATTCGCACGATCCCAGGATGTCCATCATGCAAGATTTGTAACAGCGTCTTTTGGAGTCGTTCTGGGACGACGACTCTATCGCCCCAGATAACGCAGCCTTTTTGAGAAAAAAGTTCAGTCTGTCTTGTTTTAAATGGCGCGAAGTCATCTGGGATCTGGTCCAATGGCCATCCACACTCTACCCAGCCTAGGACTTGTGCTAGGGTGTGGTCTCGTCTGGTCTCCCTCGCGATATCTCGAGCAGTCATAGGAGGCGAGTTGAGCGTTTCGATTTGTAACGCCGATACTGTTGGTGCCGGATCGTCGAGGGTCTCTGGTAGCGGTGCTCTGCTGAGTGCGTCGGAATGGGGAATGGCTTTCCCCGGTTGATGTAACAATCGATAATTATAAGCAGCTAGAAACTCTGACCATCGAGTCATTCTTGGGGACAATATATAGGGAGTTGGTTTGTCCCCAGCGATTATCCCGAATAAAGGTTTGTGGTCGGTTACAATTGTAAATGTCCTTCTATATACATACTCATGGAATTTTTTTACGGCTGACACAATTGCAAGAGCCTCCTTGTCTATTTGTCCATAGTTACGTTCTGCCTGGGATAGAGTCTTCGAAAAGTATGCAACGGGAGCCTTATTTCCATTAGGTAGCACATGGATCAAAATAGCGCCCACCCCAAACGATGAGGCATCACAAGTTATAACCAAGGGTAATGTTTCATTATATTGCATAAGTACAGAATCAGATGTAAGTAAATCTTTTACATTTCTAAACGCTTTTTCTTCTCGGTAACCCCAAACCCATAATGCTTTCTTATCTAATAACCGGTGTAATGGTTCAGCCATAGTCGCCTTATGCGGTAAAAACACATTGTAGAAATTGATAAGGCCTAAAAATGCTTGAAGATCAGTTTTGTTACGAGGTCTGGGAGCATTTCTAATCGCCCTTAATTTACTCTCAGTTGGGTGAATACCCTGACTATCAATGCGATAACCTAGAAATTCAACACTGTCGGTATACAGATGACATTTATCCCTTTTTACTTTCAATCCCGCTTCTTGGAATTTTTTAAGAACACATTTTAAACGATTCTGCAGAATTTTTTTACTAGGAGCTGCAATCAATACATCATCAAAATACGGAACCACGCCCTTGATTCCCTGTAACAATCGTTCCATTAAACTTTGGAATATTCCCGGGGCCACACTCACCCCGAACTGCAATCGGGTACATTTAAAAGCACCTCTGTGCATTACTATCATTTGGGCTTGAGCTGTTTTATCGTCCACGGGCAATTGTTGACAGGCTTGAGCTAAATCTAGCTTAGCGAAAACCTTTCCACCTCCCAGAGAATGAAGGAGGTGCTGCACCACCGGCACTGGATACGCGTTCTGTTGGAGGGCGTGGTTTAGAGTGGCCCGGTAGTCCCCACAGATTCGGATTGACCCATCTGGTTTAATGGGGGTTACAATAGGAGTTTCCCATGGGGAATGATCAATGGGTTGCAGTACCCCTTGTTTAATTAGTTTGTCAAGTTGTTCATCTATCTTGGCCTTAAGGGCGAACGGAACTCGACGGGGCTTTAAACGGATCGGGGCGACCTTAGGGTCGAGGCTGAATGAAATTGGGGTCCCCTGATACTCGCCCAGACGATCTGCGAAGACATCGCTGAATTCAGACATAAGATCCTCCTCCCACTCGCAATCACCGACTCGGTTCACGCCGGCTAGTTCGATGCCGAGTGGCGCAAACCATTGGAGGCCCAACAAACTAGGCCTGTCCCTATCGATGATCGTTAGAGGTAAGTATGCCGTATGCTTTTTAAATGAGACGCGGACTCGACAAGACCCGACCACAGGGATCCGATTCCCTTGGTAATCTTTAAGGATAAGGCGTTGCATTCGAAGGTCTTGGCGTTGGATGGTAGGAATGAGCTGCTTTAATGTCTTCCACGACACCATCGAGAGGGACGATCCCGAATCGACCTCCATGTGGCAGGGTTGGTTCTCTATGGCTACTGTAACTCGAATCTTCTTAGCGTCCAGGGCCGAGGCGTGACCTATAGTGATAGTATGGTGAGCCTCTTCTTTCTGCAACGCTCGATATCTGTAGGAGTGGTTTGCTGGGTCTCGCCTTACAGGATGGTTTCCTGCCGATTGGCGAAAGTTGGTTCCCTTTGAGGCCGGGCTTGGTCCCAGTAAACTGCGACAGACTCGACCGATGTGGCCTCGTTTCCCGCACTGGTGGCAGAGTGCGTCGCGGAATTTGCAGTCTGCCCTGGGATGGTTTGCCCCGCAGCCAGTGCAAGGGCGTGAGGTTTTAGGACGAGGGTCCCGGTCGGAATGCAGTCGATGGACCCCTTCTTCGTCGCTGTCTGACAACAAAGAGAGGTCCTCGTAGTGCGTTGTTGCCAACTGCCCTTCTGAGCTGGGTGAGATGTCGCCTGTCGGTGGGTTTGTGGGGTTTCGGCTTCGCCATAGCTGTGCCGCTGACTTTTTGGTTGCCTCAGCGGCGGTGGCTTCGGCGATGGCGTCAACAAGGCCGATGTCGCCCTTTGCCATCAGCTTGCTCTGCACGTTTAGTGCATCTAATCCCAGAATTAGGCGGTCTCTCAATGCTTCATCTAAGTCTGCGAACCCGCAGAGGCCTCCCAAGTGCCGGAGGTCTGCCACGAAGTCAGCCACACTCTCTCCTTTTTGTTGGCTTCGTTGATAGAACTCGTGGCGTCTCACGAGTGTGGGTACGGTTGGCGCGTAATGGTCTCTCAGGAGAGGTTCGAGGTCGTCCCAGCTTATTGCTTTCACTTCTCGAGGCTTTGCGAGGGCTTTAGCCATTTTAAAGACAGCCGGGCCGCAGTACGTCAGGAACAGCGCCCGCTTCTTGGCTGGTGTGGCGTCCTTCAGGTTGTTCATTTCGAGGAACATCTGAAAACGATCCATGTAGGATTCCCAATCCTCTTGGGATGGATCGTACGGAGCGGGTGGTACGATGCCGCCGGACATGGCTTCCGTTGGTGGCGCCGTTTTTTACACGTGCTCTGTTTTTCTTCCAAGTTCCTTAAGATCAGATGTCTCCAAATCCCACCTTCGTCGCCAGTGTCATAGATTCAGGCATGGGTAGAATGAATGGAGACAGTCTTAGTTGGTGAACTTTCAACTCTTTATTGCATAGTGACTTCTAACTTGTATAACAACAACTCTGCTTTATATAGGCAATGCTAATGTGAAATAACCAATAGGAGCTGTGAAATGCTAGCTCCAGTACCAATAAGAGTCCTTCATTAAGGGCCAATCAGATTCTCAGAACCCGACCAATCCGATCTAGCCGCTTAACACCCAATCAGAAGTGCAGGGCCTGAACCCTGCACTTTACCCCAAGCTTGCCTTTATTCAACTATTTACATACATAACACTTTCTGAGAAAACTAATCAAATTATTGGACAATATTTAAGATGTTATGTAAATTATCAACAATCCAACTGGGCTGATTTGCTGCTGTTTGTTGAGGTTGCTTATAACAATGCTGTGCATAATAGTACTGGGCTAACTCCTTTCCAAATTAATACTGGGATGGAGTTCGTTCCCATTCCTGAATTGCCAAGGGACAACCCCCCACCACCACCATCCATGTCAGTAACTGAATGGATGGGTGCAATTAAGGAGTCCTGGGAAAACACAAAAAAAGGCTTTGAATAAGGCAGCACAAGATTCAAGGTGACAAGCATCGTTCACAGCAATCACAGTTTAAAGTGGGGAATAAAGTTTATTTGTCAACTAAATATTTGAAGTTACACTTACCTTCTAGAAAATTGAGTCCAAAATTTTTAGGGCCTTTTCAAATAATTAAAGTAATAAACCCAGTAACTGTGAAACTTAATCTTCCTAGGTTATTGGGAAAAGTGCATCCGGTTTTTCATAGTAGTTTGTTTTTTCAAAGCCGTTTGTTGCTTCCCCATTGAGGCCAGCAGAATGGGCAGCTCTGAAGCCTTTGCTTATTGCAAGGCATGAACATTATGAGGTTAAGAAAATTTTGGACTGTAGGATTTTCAGGGGGAAGTTACAATAATTTATTGGAAAGGCTATCCTATTTCACAAGCGACTTGGGTAAATAGCTGGAAAGTTAATGCTGATAGACTGGTGGAAAAATTCCATGAAAAATATCCACACAAGCCCAAGGTGAATCCTGTGGGTGGCAGAGGAGGTTAAATTGTGTTTTGTATTATTGTGTTTTAAACTAATTTCAATCTTTGTGTATTCTATGTCGTTGCAGGAGTTTCTTTTCAATTGAGGGGAGGCAGCCTGTCAATCCCAAAATTGACATATGCATAGACATTTTATTTAGCCTTATTATAAATTCCTTTTCTTTCTTTCTCTTTGCTGGCTATGGGGGGGAAGGGTCTCAGGTTTGCCACATTCCTAAGGTGGGAGGAGTGGAGATAGAGTTGTTTTAGGCTAGGTGGTTCACCTTCCCTTGGGAATGAAAGTTACCCTGCTGAGACCTGGAGGAGGAGATTGATGACACCAGGCAAACGTTGATTTACTCCTATTGGGGAATGTGACTTTTGGGGGCTGTTTCTAATTTCCAATATTATGTGGTGTAATTCTGGGTTGTGTCAGATCCGGAATTACAACAGACTTTGCCAATTTGATGCTTTCCTAAATAAAAGAAATTGTTTTGGAAGATGGACTCTTTTCTTTCTAAATGGATTTCATCACTTGGAAACCTGACAGCTGCAATGGTCATAACTTTAAAATATGGTCCTAAGTCATTTTCTTTCAATGCCATTGTAACTTCAAAAGGTCATTAAACGCACTGTTGTAAGTCGAGGACTACCGTACCTGTAGTTGTATAATGTTCCTTAATCTCCTCCTTGTGAATTTATCCCATTCCCCTTTTAAATCTCTCAAAATGGGTGCCATCAAATGGCAAAACCTAGAGTTGAACTGGCTTGAATCAGGCATATTTATCGGAGATGCAATGTTTTCCTAGTGCACACACCTCTGAGGGGACCCTCTGACCACTCACTCCCCCTCCCCCTCCCAGTGGGCTGCACAGTTTCTGAGGTGCTGCTGTTGCATAGCAATCTCTGTTCTCCATGCTGCTGCCTTTCTAAACAAAAGAGCCTTCCAGCTCCCTTGAGGAATTGGGAGACCAGACCCAAACTATTTGGAGTGAAAACATTGGGCGCAGTCATATGGCCTGGAGCCCAACTGAGGCCTTTTGCGGACTGAGAACTCCTCAGTTCCGCAAAGATTGACATTCTTTTTGTTCTCCAAGAATTGAAAATAAGAGGCTTTGGTCCTCCTTTGCGGGAAAGGAGCAATAGCAATAGCACTTAGACTTATATACTGCTTTACGGTGCTTTACAGCCCTCTCTAAGCGGTTTAGTCAGCCCCCCCAACAATTTGGGTCCTCATTTTACCCACCTTGGAAGGATGGAAGGCTGAGTCAACCTTGAGCCTGGTGAGATTTGAACTGCCAAATTGCAGGCAGCCAGCAGGCAGCAGAAGTAGCCTGCAGTACTGCACTCTAACCACTGCACCACCGCAGTGAGGGAGAGAACCTGGCCACGGGTGAGCTATTTTGATCTTGGGGCTATTTGTTGGCAGAAACGGGGGAGGGGGGAGGAAGATTTGCACTTTTGGCTCTGGAGAAAAGGTCAACTTTTACTGGACAGAAAGTTCGGGTGGAAAACAGCCTTGCCTTTACAGGCTTGAAAAAACCCTTCCTTGGGTGTTTGAGCAAGAGATTTTTGAGCGGAAGATTGTGCTACAAGTTAGCTGGTTCAAAGTATTGTACAGTGGCATCATTTCATCGCTTTTTCTTTTTAAAAAAATCTAATAAAAATGTGTTAAAAAACAATATGTAATAAATTAACCCATTTCTGTGTCCATGATTGTCATTTAAACAGAACTTTTTTTTTTTTTAATGTGGGAGAAGGTTGGGTGTTGTTGTTGAGGGGAATAGCAGCAATGTGTGTGCATGTGTTGCAACAGCAGCTGTGTGTGTTTGTGTGTGTTAGGGGAACATTGTCTTTGCTACATCCCTTAAATCAAGCTGTTTTTTAAAAATCACACTGTTGTATGCAACTGCCTATTCAGCCAACTTCAAAATCTGGAATCAATTATTTTTAACTGGATTTTGTATCTTGCAGCAAAAAATGGCTTGGGTAGCCCTGAACCTTCCTTTGCAAGTTGAAATGGTACAGTCCAGAGTGTTGCTTGGGTCTAATCTGATCAGACCCTCACATTTCCACTTTCTTTGGGTTTTTTTATCCTCAGCCAGCTATTTACCAAGACTGATATGTGAACAGTAGACAATTGGTCTTTTTTATCCTTCTAATAATACAGGTAGTCCTCAACTTACAATCATTTCTTTAGTGACAGTTCAAAGTTACAATGGCACTGAAAAAAGTGATTCATGACTGGTCCTCACCCTTACAACTGTCATAACATCTGCATAGTCATGTGATCAAAATTCAGGCACCTGGCAACTGCCATGCATTTAGATGGTTTCAGTGTCCCAGGGTCACAACCGCCATTTACACTATTCCAGCTGGCTTCCAACAAGCAAAGTCAATGGGGGAAGCTGGAATCGCTTAATGATTGTTAACAATTGCAGTGATTCACTTAATAACCATGGGAAAAAAGTGATAAATTGGGTGCAATTCATTTAACAGTTGCCTTGCTTAGCAATGGAAATTCTGGTCCCGGTTGTGGTTGTGTGTCAAGGACTACTTATATCTTTTTCTTGACCTAGAACAGGGATGTCAAACTCACGGCCTATGGGCTGGATGCGTCACGTGCTGGCCCCGCCCTGCCTGGTTTAGCAAAGGGGGAAAAAGTCCCAATACGTCACGTGACAACACCGTGACGACGCACATTTGACACCCCGACCTAGAACCAAATGTGCTTCACTTGAAGCTATTAAATTTCTTTTGGGGTGAGAGAATGAAAGTAGCTTCTGTACTCTCTTCCATTTCATTGCTTATAACAACTTGAGGAATATGGAGGGAACGGTAAAGAAATTACCAGAAAACATTAAATATTATCTCCCAGAGCATAATGTCCTAGACTATAAAACAAAATAGATTCAGCTCACCTTTCTCATAAAAGATGTGAAATTCAGGATCCACGAGAAAGGGAGCAAAGCAAGTATCCCCTCAGTGGATAAATATAGCTACTAGCAACACAGTGGTTACAACTACATTGCAGAACTTCATTGGAAATCAGTCATCTCAGAACTCCAATGTTGCTTATGTGGGAATGTCTGATGTTTTCAAACTGGCATGGAGTACTTTTTCAGAAATGCCTTAGGTTCTTTGTTTACTTTTCCATTTCAACAGGGCCCTTTTCCCTCTGCAGACATATGTTTGCATGACTACACTGGGGGGAGTACACCAGACAGGGGTGGGATACGACAGGGTTAACTACCGGTTTGGGATTTACGAGGTTCGGTGATTTATGATGTGCTTCCCTGCACGCTGCACCTGTAAATCGTCATCAGCATGCTGTATGCAGAGAAGCAGCCTTTGAAACAGCCCTCTTTTCCTGCTTTTTTAACTTCACGGTATGAACTAGCCCTTTGGATTAGTTTTATTCAATGTTTCTGCATTGATAACAATCACACTTTAATTCTGTGTACAGACCTCCAATGGATTTTGGTTTGTTGATTTGCACAAAGACAGTCTATGGTATATGGAAAACAGGATTGACTGAATATATTACAAGTCTGCAATCATATGTAAAGCATATGACGAACACAATCACATTAAAACATGAGTTTTGAAACACTCAAATAGAGGGAGGAATGATATATTAAGAAAAAGCACTGCTTTAAAAAAATACCTTGAAATGAGGAAGAAGGCGGAGCCTCCTCGCCGACGGACGGTAGATCGCAACTCTCTGTGACTATCGTTCCTGCTCTTTCATCGGAGAGCCCCAATTATTCTGATTAGGGGCTGAAACTGCCTTGGAGGGGCAGCGGAGTAAGAGGAAGCAGCAAGCCTGTCTGTGGGGAGCCGCATCTCTCCCCCCCCCCGGGCTTGGCTTTTTTTCCTCCCGAAGATGACTGCAGCGATGGTCTAAAATGGCCATCCCGAAGAGGATGACTCAGCTTGACTAAGATTTGTGCAGGAGGGAAGAAAGAGGTGGATAACATCTGAACCGGGACAACTGGGCAGTATAACCAAATAAAAGTACCCCGGGATTAAGGTAATATGGAATTTTTAAGAAAAGAAAAGTGAGCTGCGAAATTACAAAGGGACAGAGAAAAAAAAAAAGGAAAATATTTTTGACAGCTAAATGGGGCTTCGAACTGGGAAAGGAAGAAGCTGGAATTAAAGATTGAATGAAATTGGCCAAAAATAATTTGGGAATAATCAAGTATAAAGTTAAAGCTGAACTTAATATTGCCAAAGAATAATAATAATAAAGTTTATAAATTGGAGACTGGATTGTCTTGGAATATTGAGGTTCGAAAAACCTTAAATAAAAATATAGGGGGAAAAAAGTGAAGACTTCGTATTATGGAGAGTGTCACCTTTTGATAAAAAATTAGTTCAAATAAAAAGGAAAGCATTTTGTTTTTGAATGAACTGGTATAAAATTACAGAAATATTGAAACAAAGTAAGAATTTTAGAAAGTGAAAGCAGAACCAGAATAAAGGAAAAAGCAAGGAAGGAAATATTGTTTGTGATGGGACTGTCTGATGTTTTTGGTATGAACCCTGAACTGGAATAGCTGAGAACTTTAAAAAATTGAAAGAAGAAAGAAGGAAAGTAAAAGTGATGTTGTTGTTGTTTTTTTGTGGACTTTGAGGATTATAAAATATAAGAATGATGATATCTCTTTGGGACTTAAAAATGGAACTTAAAAATATGAGAGAATTACTACAGGAAAGAGGCGAATCACTTTGCTCTGTGCTAGAAAAAATGGAAATGGTGATTGAAGAACAAGAAGAAAGATTCTCAGAAGAGCAGGAACTGACTCAAGGAGAAGACATTTTGAATGGACAATTAACACAAAGAACATTACAAAGAAGTGGGGAAAGAAGGAAGGTTAAAAAGTTGAATTTTAAGAAAGCAATTAAAAGAGGGAATAATTGTGAAGTTAGAAAAGGCAGGAAGATTCAGCAGAAAAGGGAAAGGGAAGACATTAAGAAGGAGATAAATTGGAATGAGAAAAGTCATGGGGAAAAAAGAGGGAGGAGGAACAGTAAGACTAATAAAATGTTGAAAGGAAATTGTTTCTTTACAATTAAAAGAAGGAATACTTGTGAAGTCAGGAAATGTAGAAAGAATGAGAAAAGACATGGGGAAGAGAGCGGGTGGAGACTCGGGTTCGCTCCCTGGACAATGCACCGGAGAAGCAGTAAGAAACAGGTATGTGACAGAAAGAACCACAGAACTAGTAAAATGTTGAAAAGAAATTGCCTTTTCAGAGATAATGGTTGATGAATTAAAAGGGGAATTCTGCAGGGTGACAAGGGGCAATAAGAATATTTCTGCAATTAAAAATATTTAGAAAATAGGGTAATATAGATATTGATAACTCTTATTAAAGGGGGGGAAATATGCTGTGGAATCCAATTGAGAAGATGTAATGACTAATGGTTTATTGGGAATTAAGATGAGGGAATAAAGGTATATTCTAATCATTAAGGTGTCACACTCAAAATAGTAAAAGGGGGGAAACATACTTGTTCTTTTTTCTTTTTGTGTGGGTGTGTCAAGATCTGTATCAATTTAAAACTTATTAAATGTGTGTAATTGAAAGGGAATGTGACAGACTAAAGAACCAGCTAAATTAATAAGTTTAATATAGATTATTAAAAGCAAGGAGAGACATTGGTAACTTCATTATTACCACTATTAGGCAAATATATATTGTTTATTTGTATTTTTAAAATAAATATTAAGGATTATATTTGAAATAATTGAAATGAAATTAAATGTTTAGATTGGGATTAATGAAAGAATTTAGAATTAAACCTTATTAGTATTTATAAGGTAAATACATATTGTTTATGTTTAAAAACAAATACAAAAGGATTAATTTGAAAAAATTGAAATGAAACAAAATTGATTGAAATTAAGGAAAGAGGCTAGAATTAATGTGTTTGTTTCTCTCCCTACTGAAAATTTGGAATGGAAAAGGTAATAATAGAATTAAGTATGCATATATCATTGTATAATTTCTGTCATATTTGTATGTAAAGATGATGACCCGGAAATATGTTGTCCACCAAAAAGAGATTTTTGTTTTGAATGTGAAAACTGAATAAAGTTTGTTCAAAAAAATTTTTTTTTAAAAAAACTTTGAAATGCAAAATTAATTCTATTTCTGAATCTGAGTATCAGGTTATTAGTATATTTTACCTGTGTCAGCTGTGGTTGTCCTCCTGAATCAGCCATCTGCAAGATAAGAAAGAGAAACTTAAATAAGCACACTTGCCTAAAAAAGGGTAACTCCAACATGATGATCTGGTGCTGACTGAAAGGTCTGGGAGCTATTCCATGTTGGGGAAAGGTGTGATAACAGCATATGATCTTGGATCAGTGGTGGGATTCAAAATTTTTTACTGGTTCTGTGGGTGTGGCTTGGTGGGAGTGGCCATGACTGGGTGGGCATGGCTTTTTTTGCAGCCACCACCCGTTTTTTGGGCCTCCTGGGGCTCAGAGGACCCTCGGGGGGGGGCATTTTTGCTCCCCTAAGGTTCCTCTGAGGCTCAGGAAGAAAAAAAACACAGCACCCCTCCAAGCTCTGTTTTGGGAGCTTCCTGGCTTCAGAAGAGCCTCCTGGGGTGGGTGTTTTTGCTCCTCGAAGGCTCCTCTGAAGCTCAGGAAGGCAAAAATTGGAGGGGGGGGGCTGAGTCATTTTTTGCCTTCCTGGGCCTCAGCAAGGGGAATCCCACACAGCTGATCTATGTACAGCTGATTGTCAGGAGGGAAAAAAAAGAAATACCTTAGGCGAACGTCAGGCCGGTGGGGTGAGTGAGCATTGGGCGGGAGGGCGACTGGGTCAGGGCCATGGCCAGCCAGAACTTACTTCCGGTTTGGCAACGCACACCAAATTCTTGCTACCAGTTTGCCCAATCCGGTGCGAACTGGCTCAATATCACCACTGTCTTGGATGCCACAGTCAAATGGGGAATCTCCATCTTTTGGCAGCTCAAAAGTAGTTGGAAAGTTGCTACTTTCTGCTTTTCCCAAAAAAAATTAGAAAGAAAAATAATCTATGATGGCATGATCAAGGTTAGCAGCAGCATAGGCAAAATGGTAATTGAAACAGACTGAGCTTTCACCCCTTTTTTGCCAGTTTTATCACCCTACATAAGAAAAGTAGATAGCTTGAATCTAAAGTAAACACAAGGTAAGAAAGAACACATTTTTGCTTCTAGGTAAGTAAAAAAGAGACAGGAAATAGTCAGAATCTCCTTACCATTTTGTGAAGCTTTTAAAAAAGAGAGGTCTTCATCACTTACCACAGCATCTTCGTGTGGAGCCTGGTCTCCCACCATCAGCATTATAGGACATCTGGCAAGAGGGCAGGAGAAAAGGAAAATGGTAGTATGTTAGAATTGGAGGCCAAATAATTGTAAATTGCTTGTAGTAATCAATTTTGGAGCTACAAATTTAGGGACTGACCTGAAAGTTACACAAGAGCATAAATAATCTAATCATGGGGGAAAACATAACTGAGTAATCAAAATGTCAAAACAAAAAAAATCCAAGAACGAACTTTAGCTATTTTGTTTCTAAGTGTGTGGGAATTAGGAGGCAAAAGATGTGGAAATACATAGTACTGTTGGAAGAAATATCCTTCTGGGTTCAGTTCCAAGTAAGGAAAAAGACACTGGAAACATGGAGGCTGTTATGGACTAAGCCAACGCAGTGGCACAACCCTAAACAGCTTTACTTTACAGCAGGCTTGTAATCCTGCACTTCTCATTGGCCCGTGAATAGCGAGTCATGATTGGTCGTTTCTGGCCAGTCTGATTGGCTGTTAACGGGCCCATCTGATTGGATGCTTGTGAAAGCGGTAAACTCAAATCATTGGTTGTTGTTGTTTTTTTCCAAATTTTATTAATTTTACAAACACAATACACAAAACATAAACTAAAACATCTTTTCTGAAGGCTGCCTGATCCCGGGTTAAAACTCTTCACACAGACACAAATTCAAACATCATATTCATTTTACATATCCTTCCATATCTTGTTATCATTTTCTTTTCTTTTTTTTATAAACCAATTTTATTAATTTTACAAAAACAGTGCACAAACAATCAAAGCATAACAGCTTATAACCATTTTCAATAACATTCTTTGTCTGTTCTATTTCCAACTATCCATTCATCTTTTTTCTTTTACTATACTTCTCCTATACACTAATTGGAGTGACGCCTTTACCCTAACTTAAAAGTACTTCATATAACACTTAATTTATCTTGGGATTCTGTTTAATAAATTCTAAATTTACACAATAAATTTTATACTCTAAATACACATATAAAAACACAATCTTATATACCTTCCAGAATCCCCCTTTTATCCTTAATTAGATTCACCCATTGTCTCTAAATAAGCTTTTTTTCTTTAGATCTTGCTTCCCACCATTGAGGCTTCTCCTCCCCCCCTTTCTCTCTTGCTTATTCTTCTCCTTGCCCTTTTTACCCCTTTGTCTCTCCTCTTCCCTTTTCTTACTCCCTTTCCTTTGCTTTCTAACCTTGCATCCACCTTTCCTCTCATTTTTCTTTTTTTTTGGTTGTTTTTTCAAACCTTAAAATCCCCTTTTTCTTATCCTCTTTCTCCTCCTCCCAGGAAAAAACCCATTGTTCATCAAAGATGGCTTCTTCTTCCTCTTCTTCTTTGTCCCAGTCATTCTGCTGCATAATCAACTTTTCATAAGTACATAACGCCATTTCTAAAAATTGAAATGAAGTGCCCAAAGTATCTTTTCCATCTTGTTTTTCCTGTTTATATTTTTGATATTCAATCTTTAGTTCATCCACAAGCGATGCCATCCTGAAAAGAGAAACTTTCCCCAAAACAACCACCCAAGTATTTTTAGTCAAAAGTAATTCAAAAAGAAAGTTCCAAAAGTTAATACTTTTCTTCCTTCTTCTATTTCTCTTTCTGGGGTTACTGTTTAATCAAAGAGGTCCAATTACCATATATCTTTTTTTAGTATTCTTGGCAATCTCCTCCTTTTTCCACTTCTGCTCCAATATTTTTCTGCTCCCTTCCCACTTGCAACATCAATTTTTAAATGATCAGAAATCCATACCTCTAATAAGGGTTTTCCAATTTCTTAAATTTTTAAGTCCAATGTCCAAGCAACTTTCAAAATATTTCACCTTCAGTGCCCAAACAAATTTCAAATCTTCTTCTGCTTTTTTCATGGGGTGGGAGAGTGAAGAAAAAAAAAAGTTCCCTTTAACAGCTTCTCCGCCGCTTTTGATCTTCTTAGGGATACAATGTATCCTCCAGCAATTCAGACAGCTCAGTTGCCCCAAAGCCACGCAAAAACCGGAAGCCCAATCATTGGTTGTTTTGATAGCAGCCTGCTCTATCAAAGAGCTGCTGCTGCCCAAGTATTTGCTCTGTTCTTATTTTACAATAAAGAGTTGAAGTCACCATTTGATGTCTCGTCTCCGTTCCTTGTGCCCATGCTCAGGACTTAACACTGGCGACGAGGATGGGATGCGGAGACGATAGAGCTGACTAAGTACACATCGAACAAGACAGAGCACGTGGCTGAAGAGCGCACGCAACAAATGGCAAGATGACCAGCGGCGCCATACCACCCGCTCCATTCGACCCAGCAACCGAAGACTGGGACTCATATGTAGATCATTTCCAGATGTTCCTAGAGACCAACAATTTAAAAGATGCTATGCCTGGCAAGAAATGAGCAGTGTTCCTGACTCATTGCGGCCCCGCCGTTTTCAAAATGGCTAAAGCACTGGCCAAACCGGTGGAAGTGAAGACCATGGATTGGGATACCCTCGCCCCAATCCTCCGGGCCCATTACGCACCCACAGTACCTACACTGATACGAAGACACGAGTTTTACCAGAGGGACCAGCAGAAGAACGAGAGCGTGGGGGATTTCATAGCCGACCTCCGGAACCTAGGAGGCCTTTGTGGTTTTGCAAACCTCGAGGAAGCCCTGAGAGACCGCATAGTTCTGGGATTAGACGCACCACACGTGCAGAGTAAACTTATGGCGAAAGGAGACATCAGCCTTGCAGATGTCATCGCCGATGCTACTGCCACAGAAGCAACCAGGAAGTCAGCCGCTCGAATGCGCCGAGCGAACGCACCATTTCACCAACTCGCTAACGATAGCCCGCTCGCCGCTGAGAAGCACGCTATCACCACCCACCACGAAGACCTCGAGTCATCTTCAGACAGTGAGGAAGAGGAGGTCAACCGGCTCCGCTTGGAATGAGAGCAAAGGAACCAGAGACGTCCGCGCCAATGTGCTGGTTGCAGGGCAAACCACCCGCGATCGGACTGCAAATTCCTCAACGCACTCTGCCGTACCTGCGGGAAAAGAGGCCACATCGCAAAGGTCTGCAGAAGCAAGCGAGAGTCCAGTCCCAGCTGAAGGGAGAACAACCTCCGCTGGGAGACAGGCAAACCTCCTGAGAATTGGGACCGCCTGAACCACCAATGGAACAACCACTACTTCTACAGAAATTGAGCACCTGCCTCTTCAACGAGATGAGAAGAGGCCCACCAAACCATTATTATCGGCCACACTTCATCGTTTGATGCAAGAAAGATCCGCATAAGGGTTACTATTGAGAATCGACCGTGCGTGATGGAAGTCGATTCGGGATCATCCCTATCGATGGTATCCTGGAAAACCCTCAAACAGCTGATCCCTGCCATCTGCCGCCAGGACCTCAGCACTCAACGAATCATCCTAAAAGACTACCAGGGCAACAGAATTCCAGTTGTCGGTTCCAGCCACGTCCAAGTATCCTTCAAGGACCGCACCGCGATGCTTCCCCTGACTGTCGTCGATCGTGACCGACCCAGTTTGTTAGGGTTACAGTGGTTCACCCCACTCAGGATTGAACTAGCCGGCATACACCAAACCAGAAGCGATGACTGGGAAGAGGCCCTCATCCAGGAATTCCAGGACGTGTTCACAGGAACATTAGGTAAGTACAAGGGGACCCCTATATCATTTAATCTCAGCCCCGATGTAGCTCCCATTCGGCTTAAGCCTCGTCGGGTACCTTTTGCCCTCAAGCCAAAGATCGACGAGCAGCTAGATAAACTGATAGCCCAGGGCATATTGGAACCAATTGACCATGCCCGTTGGGAAACTCCAATAGTAACGCCCATGAAGCCAGATGGTTCGTTAAGAATTTGTGGGGATTACCGGGCCACCCTAAATCATGCTCTTCAACAGAGTGCTTACCCAGTACCGGTGGTCCAACACCTTCTTCATTCCCTGGGTGGTGGAAAAATATTTGCGAAATTGGACTTAGCTCAGGCATACCAGCAACTACCTGTAGATGCAACAACTGCAGAAGCCCAGACAATAGTTACACATAGAGGCGCCTTCAAGTGCAATAGACTCCAATTCGGAGTAAGCGTGGCGCGTGGCATTTTCCAAAGTTTAATGGAGAGATTATTACAAGGCATAAAAGGCATTGTGCCTTATTTTGACGACGTCCTAATAGCTGCCCCCACTAAAGAGTTATTAGTACAACGACTCAGAAAAGTTATACAGAAATTTAAAGATGCTGGTCTGAAGGTAAAAAGGGACAAGTGTCAACTTTGTACGGAGGGAGTGGAGTTCCTGGGATACCTTCTCGACAGACAGGGAATCCACCCCACCGAAAAAAAACTAACTGCAATCAAAAATGCCCCGAGACCTAGGAATAAGACAGACCTCCAAGCCTTCCTGGGACTCATTAACTTTTATAACATCTTCTTGCCCCAGAAGGCGACCGTAGCCGAGCCCCTACATAGACTTCTCGACAAAAAGGCTTCCTGGGTCTGGGGACGGCGTGAAGAAAGGACATTCCAACAAGTAAAAGACCTCTTAACCTCCGATGCTGTATTAATGCAATACAACGAGACTCTACCCTTGACGATTACCTGTGATGCCTCACCATTTGGAGTGGAAGCCATTTAAAGCCATGTCCTACCAAATGGGAATGAGGCATCTATTGCGTTCTTTTCAAGAACTTTGTCTAAGACCGAAAGAAACTATAGTCAACTTGATAAAGAGGCTCTCGCTATTGTATCCGCAATTAAACATTTCCATGAATATGTGTATGGGAGACCCTTTGCCATAATTACAGACCACAAGCCGCTACTTGGTATTTTGGCAGGAAACAAACCAACTCCCCATATCTTATCACCAAGAATGACACGTTGGTCAGAATTTTTAGCCGCCTACGATTACCGATTGTAACACCACCCGGGGAAAACCATTCCCCACGCTGATGCTTTGAGCCGCTCTCCAATACCAGATGTCACAGAGGACCCTGCTCCAACCTTAGCCATATTGCAAATCGAAACCCTCAAATCGCCACCGCTGACCGCTCGAGACATCGCCTTAGAAACAAAAAAGGACCCTGTTTTGGCACAAGTCCTCAGCTGGGTGGAACGGGGTTGGCTGGTCAGCACAACCAATGACACGTTCAAGCCGTTTAGGAATCGACAAACAGAGCTATTCTCCCAAAAGGGCTGCATCGTGTGGGGAGACAGAGTTGTAATCCCGGAGAAATTGCAACATAGGGTATTAAAAATGTTGCATGATGGACATCCAGGCATTGTGCGGATGAAGGCATTGGCCAGGAGTTATGCATGGTGGCCTGGGTTAGACAAACAGATAGAGACCTGGGTAGCAAAGTGCAGCAAATGCCAGGAGACTCGCTCTACTCCTCCAAAAACTCCCCCAACTCAGTGGGAAACACCTCGAGGTCCTTGGTCCCGTATCCACGTCGATTTTGCGGGACCCACAAGAGGACACACCTCCCTCCTAACAGTGGATGCCTATTCAAACTGGCTCGAAGTCCACAAGATGAAAAGCACCACCACAGAGGCGGTCACTAAAAAGCTGAATAAGCTATTCGCTACCCACGGATTGCTGGATGTCCTGGTCTCCGATAATGGCCCCCAATTCACTGCCCTGGCATTTGAACAGTACCTGGCAGATCGGGGCATCCGCCATGCCTTAACATCGCCAGCTCACCCTGCGGCCAATGGTAGGGCTGAGCGAATGGTTCAATTTGTAAAAAAGACTTTGCACAAAATGGACCACGGCGACATTGACGACAAAATAAACCGGATGCTTCTCCTCCAGCACATAACCCCAAACAGTACCACGAACAGAACCCCAGCTGAACTCCTGATGGGCCGGAAACTTCTCTCGCATCTCGATCGCCTCCACCCAAACTACATGCCTGAACGACCCCCAGGATCCAGCAGCCAGTGTCGGGCATTCCAGGAAGGTGACCTCGTGTTTGCGAAAAACTTCTCGGGCGACCCATTGTGGGTCCCCGCTACCATAACGCAACTTACGGGACCCTGATCCTATCACCTACAAACTGCAGATGGTAAGATGTGGAAGCGCCACATAGACCAACTCCGTTCCAGATTAGCACCTCATCCTACCTCAGCCCCGGAATCTCTAGCTGGGGGGGGGGGAGGAACATTGAGGAGGCCAAAGAAGAAATAACAATCGAAACCCAACAGTCTACACAACCAACCAGGGGATACTCACTGTCAGAAGGAGAACCAAGCCAGGGAGTGGCCTCGCCGCATGACAGCACTCTGATGGAAGCAGATCCAGGGAACCCGGAAGACAGCACTAACGTAAGCAGGGAAAGCAGCCCAGGGCCACAGTTTTCACCATCCAACCCAGCTAGCAGCCCACCGGAACCAGAGCCAGGACAGAAACTGGTGGAACAGTGCAGGTGAAGCAGACAGGTGAAGCGACCTGCCTATTTACGAGAATACGTCACCCCACCCCTCAGACGGAACCTAGGGGGGAGGGGTGTTATGGACTAAGCCAACGCAGCGGCACAACCCTAAACAGCTTTACTTTACAGCAGGCTTGTAATCCTGCACTTCTCATTGGCCCGCGAATAGCGAGTCGTGATTGGTCGTTTCTGGCCAGTCTGATTGGCTGTTAACGGGCCCCTCTGATTGGATGCTTGTGAAAGTGGTAAACTCAAATCACTGGTTGTTTTGACAGCAGCCTGTTCTATCAAAGAGCTGCTGCCGCCCAAGTATTTGCTCTGTTCTTATTTTACAATAAAGAGTTGAAGTCACCGTTCGATGTCTCGTCTCCGTTCCTTGTGCCCATGCTCAGGACTTAACAGAGGCTGTTTGGAAAGATGGTTGAATGGTGGACAGGACCACATGGCTTGGAGCTCCAAAGTGAAAAGGACAATCACATGCTTCAAGATGTTGGGTGAAGGAAAAGAATGGCCAAGATGCTGAGAGACCCTTAGTTATATACCCTCTGTTGGGCCCCACCTTAGTGTTTCCTGTTCCTGTGTAAGAACTGTATCCCATTGGCTGTCAGACTCCCAGGGACGGGGGTCTTAGCTAACTTTGTAGGCTTTGGGTTCACCTGAGTGCTGGCTGATGCAATCTTCCCAGGCCAGGTGGTGGCCTTTGTTATGTGGAATACTCTGCCCCAAGCTTTAATGGCCTGCCCATTAACAAAGGTGGGGGGTGAGCTTCTGCCTCTCTGAGTTTTTATTTCCCTTTTAGGGGAAATATTCTGCCATTTTTAATATTTCCTAGGATATTTCATTTTTCTAGGAGAGGGGTCGGTACTAACTTCCTCCAGTACAATGTAGGTTGGGCTATTATTAAAGAAAACATGAAGGGAGGGACTAAGGAAGAGAAAAACTGAAGTCACAGAAACAGCATTCCTAGAAAAAATTGTGCTTGGTTCCCAAGTTAACCATTTTTAGAACATAGAATACCTTGATTCAGAAATTATGAAAGAATTAAAGTAGGTGCTGAAGACTAGAATTCTTTTCTTTCTCTGCCTACAGACACAAAAACAGCACGCTGGTCTATTATTTTCTCCCTCCATTGTTTACTTCTATCAGAGTAATAATCAAATCCAGAAAGCACACACAGATAACTGATTCAGCAGGATACATTAACTTCTTTATATACATAACAACACATGAAGTAAATTCCCAATACCAACAGCAGATTCTTCCAACGTGGCAGAGAGGAGAGATTGTAAGTAAGTTTTTAGTTTCAGTTCAGCAGACAAGACAAAACTAGTTTTGTTTTAGAGCTGAGCACAGAGCTAAGGCACTCCCAGACTCCTTCCTTAAGTTTCTGTTGCCAAAACAGCCTTCATTGGCTGACCCAGTTGCCATACCTATTCATTGGCTGACCTTGCTACCATGTCTCTGCCAGTTCATGAATATTCTGACTTCTCCTTATCTCTAGTGTCGAATATTTCTCTTGTACCAGAATCAGGGGTGGAATTCTACCAGTTTCAGCCAGTTCAGGAGAACCGGATGTTAATTGTACATCCAATTCACGAACCGGTAGTTCCGAAGACCAGCTGGCTCTGCCCACCCTGCCCCGCCCCTCCCAGAAGTCGTTATGTGCCTGGTTCTGGCTCCCAGGAAAGTGGAGGCTTGCAAAGCCAAAAATGGGGCAGGGTGGGGGGTGGATGGGGGGTGTCGAAGGGGTGCCCCCTGCACTGTTTTGGGTCTTCTAAGGCTCCAGGGAGAGGCAAACTAATCATCTAATTTAACAGCCTGTTTTTAGCATAGCAAGCCTCGCTGGAGCCTCAGGAGATCCAAAACGGCGCACTGGGGAGGGGGGCGCCCACTCACCGAGCGTGCCCCCCCCACATGCTGTTTTGGGTCTCCTGAGGCTCCAGGGAGGCTTGCTATGCTAGAAACTGCCTTTTTTTGCTTGTGGGGGGTAGAGGAGGAGTGATGCCTGTCACACACCCCTGGCCATGCCAACCCAGCCAGTGATGAGGGCAGAGAACAGGCTGCTCAATTCGGTGATTAGTTTGCCTCTCTCACCCGAGGGCTGTCTGCTCTCCCTCCCACTGGCTGGCATGTAAGGGCTTCATTCAGTTTGTTCCTGCCCTCAAACAGTAAAGGTTCTCCGGCAGCTGGGCTTGCAATTGGCTTGAAACAACTGAGATCCAGGTCTGTTAGATCGCGGGAAAGGAGACTCGAGACCAGTGTGACATTTCAGCTCTTTATTTAGTGTATAGATCTGTACAAGATCTTGGAGCCACGGCAGCCCTTCATATAAGGATTGCTCACGGCTTGCCAGCCAATGACAGCTCTTTGAATCTCCCGCGATTGGTCTGGTCAATCACGGTTGATTCATAACGAGCCATTCACAACAGTTTAGTTACCCAATCATCTTGCAGAATTGGTGGACCAATCAGATAGGAGTATTTGGAGTATGCTAATATAGAACACCCCTCCCCTCTTGGTTCAGTCCCACATAACATAGTCCCGTAAGTAGGCGGGACTCTTTACATGCCTACTTGACCTGCGCAGCTCAGTTGTTGCTTGGTCTTTGGCTGGTTCAGACAGGATCCTCGTTGCTCTCGTCCTTCTTGATGGAACTGCCTGGAAGGGTGACTCAGGCCTATTTCTGCAACTCCCACCCGGTCTACCTGGGTTGGTTGAGTTGTCAGCTCCGCTGCTCCCTCCTGGTCTTTCTGGGCTGGTTGAGCTGGCTTGGCTGCTTCTTCCAGGCAAGGCTCCATGTTGTTCGTCCGCTGATGGTTCCCTTCTGCTGAAGCCGTGTGCCAGTAAGTATTGCTGGTTTGTTTTTCCATCTATTGGTTTTGGTTGGGGGTGTTCGGTTTGTTATTGTGTTCTGGGAGGATTTTCTCCTCCCTTTTGGTTAATGTTAGGGGTTTCTCCCCCCCCCTCTGGTTTTGTTATTAATGTCTATTTGTGGTGTTTGTGTGTTGCCCATTTTGTCGGTGGTTGTTCTTGACCTTAGTTGGTCAATGTGTCGTTTCCAGCTTCTTCCATCTTCTGTTTCCAGCTGGTACAACCAGGGGCCCGTCACCTGGGTTATTTTGGCTGGTACCCAGAGCGGGTCCCCTGTGAATTTTTTTGTGCAGACTGTGTCTCCCGGAGTATATATGCGGTATTTACTAGACGAGTCTGGTGGTTTTTCAGGGTTGTATGTGGGGTGCAGTCTGTCTAGTTGTGATCGTAATTTTCTGCCCATCAGTAGCTCTGCTGGGCTTTTGTTTGTCATCGTGCTGGGTGTTATGTGTTGTATCAAGAGCATTTTATTTATTTTGTCATGTATGTCCCCGGTGTCAATTTTTTCTATCGTGTCTTTTGTGAACTGAACCATTCGTTCCGCCCGCCCGTTCACCGCTGGATGAGTGGGCTCTATCAAAGAGTGTCATATACCCCGTTCAGCCAGAAATTTTTCGAATGACAACACCGTGAATTGTGGCCCATTGTCTGACACTAGCAAGTCCGGTAGTCCATGGGTGGCAAACAGCTTTGTTAGTTTTTTGATAACGGCCTCTGTGGTGGTGGATTTCATGACACTAATCTCCAGCCAGTTCGAGTAAGCGTCGACTGTTATTAGGAATGTATGTCCCTTTGTGGGTCTGGCAAAATCTATATGGACCCTTGACCACAGCCCTCTGGGGTCTCCCATTCAAGAGTAGGTGCAGAAGGAGGGTTTGGTGTGGATTTTTGGCATTTTCCGCATGTCGCCACCCATGTTTCAATATGTTTGTCCATCCCTGGCCATCAAGCGTAACTCCTGGCCAGGGCTTTCATTTTGACTATGCCTGGGTGTCCCTCGTGCAGCATGGCTAGCACTCTTTTTTGTAATGTCTTTGGAACCACAACTCTGTCCCCCCATAATATACAACTCCTTTGTGTGAAAAGTTCAGTCTGTCGGTTCCGGAAAGGTTTAAACTGATTGCCACCGTCTGTTTCTGGCCACCCTTTTTCCACCCAGTTCAAAACTCGTGCCAGTTGCCTGTCTTTATTAGTCTCTTTGGCAATGTCTGATGCAGTCAGGGGTGAGTTGGGTAATGTCTCTATGTGTAGTGTAGATGTTGTGGGTGCCGGGTCGTCTTCCAGGTCAGGTAGGGGGGAGCGGCTCAGTGCGTCTGCGTGTGAGATGCTTTTTCCAGGTCGGTTTATTAGTTGGTAGTTGCAGGCGGCAAGGAACTCGGACCACCTTGTCATCCTTGGTGACAATATGTTTGGCGTGGCCTTGTTCCCTGCCAGTATTCCTAGTAATGGTTTATGGTCAGTGATAAGGGAAAAAGTCCTACCGTACAGGTATTAGTGGAACCGCTTTACGCTGGTGATCGCTGCTAGTGCTTCCTTGTCCAGCTGGCTATAATTCCTCTCTGCCCTGGACAATGTCTTGGAGAAGAACGCTATTGGTGCTTCTCTCCCGTCTGGCAGAGTGTGGCTCAGGATGGCTCCGACACCAAATGGTGAAACGTCGCAGGTCACGGTCAGCGGTAGGGTTTTGCTATACTGTATGAGGACTGATTCTGATGTTAGCAGGTCTTTTATTTTCTGGAACGTGTTTTCTTCCCGCTTGCCCCAGGACCAGGTGGCTGTCTTGTCCAATAGTCTATGTAGGGGCTCCGACGTCGTTGCCTTCTGTGGCAAAAAAAACATTATAGAAATTAATAAGTCCTAGGAAAGCCTGCAGCTCCATTTTGTTCTATGGTCTAGGGGCTTCTTTGATGGCTTTTATTTTCTTCTCAGTGGGGTGGATTCCATTTTTTTGAAAAACAGACTTTATTCAGTTTTTCACATTAAAAACAAAAATTTCTTTTTAGTGGATAACATATTTCCGGGTCATCATCTTTACATACAAATATGACAGAAATTATACATTGATATATGCATACTTAATTCTATTATTACCTTTTCCATTCCAAATTTTCAGTAAGGAGAGAAACAAACACATTAATTCTAGCCTCTTTCATTAATCTCAATTGATTTTGTTTCATTTCAATTATTTCAAATATAATCCTTTTGTATTTGTTTTTAAACATAAAGATAAACAATATGTGTTTGCCTAATAAATAATAATAAAGTTTAATTCTAAGTTCTTTCATTAATCTCAATCTAAACATCTTTCTATTTCTTTTCAATTATTTCAAATATAATCCTTAATATTTATTTTAAAAATAAAAATAAACAATATATATTTGCCTAATAGTGGTAATAATGAAGTTACCAATGTCTCTCCTTGCTTTTAATAATCTATATTAAACTTATTAATTTAGCTGTTTCTTTAGTCTGTCACATTCCCTTTCCATTACACATTTTTTTTATGAATTCTAAATTAATGCAGATCTTAACACACCCACACAAAAAGAAAAAAGAACAAGTATAAGTTTCCCCTCTTTTACTATTTTGAGTGTGGCACCTTAATGATTAGAATATACCTTTATTCCCTCATCTTACTTCCCAATAAACCATTAATCATTATATCTTTTCAATTGGATTCCACAGCATATTCCCCCCCCCCCATTTTATTAGAGTTATCAGTATCTATATTACCCTATTTTCTAAATATTTTTAATTGCAGAGATATTCTTATTACCCCTTGTCACCCTGCAGAATCCCCTTTTTAATTCGTCAACCATTATCTCTGAAAAAGCAATTTCTTTTCAACATTTTCCTAGTTCTGTGTTTCTTTCTTTCACATGCCTGTTTCTTTCTGCATCTCCTCCCCCTCTTTTCCCCATATCTTTTCTCATTCCAATTTATCTCTTTCTTAATATCTTCCTTTCCCCTTTTCTGCTGAGTCTTTCTGCATTTCCTGACTTCACAGGTATTCCTTCTTTTAATTGTAAAGAAACAATTTCCTTTCAACATTTTACGAGTTCTGTGTTTCTTTCTTTCACATGCCTGTTTCTTACTGCTTCTCCTCCCCCTCTTTTCCCCATATCTTTTCTCATTCCAATTTATCTCTTTCTTGATATCTTCCTTTCCCCTTTTCTGCTGAATCTTCCTGCCTTTTCTGACTTCACAAGTATTCCCTCTTTTAATTGCTTTCTTAAAACTCAACTTTTTAACCTTCCTTCTTTCCCCACTTCTTTGTAGCGTTCTTTGTGTTAATTGTCTATTTAAAATGTCTTCTCCTTGAGTCGATTCCTCCTCCTCTGAGAATCTTTCTTCTTGTTCTTCAATCACCATTTCCATTTTTTCTAGCACAGAGCAAAGTGATTCGCCTCTTTCCTGTAGTAATTCTCTCATATTTTTAAGTTCCCTTTTTAATTCCCAAAGAGATATCATCATTCTTATATTTTATGATCATTAAAGTCCAAAAAAAGAAACCACTTTTACTTTCCTTCTTTCTTCTTTCAGTTTTTTAAAGTTCTCAGCTATTCCAGTCCAGGGTTTATACCAAAAACATCAATCAGTCCCACAAACAATCTTTCCTTCCTTGCTTTTTCCTTTATTCTGGTTCTGCTTTCACTTTCTAAAATTCTTACTTTGTTTCAATATTTCTGTAATGTTATATCCACACCAGTTCATTCAAAAACAAAATGCTTTCCTTTTTATTTAAACTAAATTTTTATCAAAAGGTGACACTCTCCATTATACAAAGTCTTCACTTTCCCCCCCTATATTTTTATTTAAGGTTTTTCAAACCTCAATATTCCAACACAATCCAGTCTCCAATTTGTAAACTTTGTTATTATTATTCTTTGACAATCTTAAGTCCAGCTTTAGTTTTATACTTGTTTATTCCCAAATTATTTTAGTCCAATTTCATTAAATCTTTAATTCCAGCTTCTTCCTTTTCCAGTTCGAAGCCCCATTTAGCTGTCAAAAATATTTTTCTTTTTTTCTCTGTCCCTTTGCCGCTCACTTTTCTTTTCTTAAAAATTCTATGTTACCTTAATCCTGGGGTACTTTTATTTGGTTATATTGCCCAATTGTCCCGACGGATGGTAGATCGCAACTCTCTGTGGCTATCGTTCGTGCTCTTTCGTTGGAGAGCCCCAATCATTCTGATTAGGGGCTGAAACTGCCTTGGAGGGGCAGTGGAGTAAGAGGAAGCAGCAAGCCTGATTGTGGGGAGCTGCATCTCCCCCCCACCCGGGCTTGTTTTTTTTTCCTCCTGAAGACGACTGCAGCGATGGTCTAAAATGGCCATCCCGAAGAGGATGCCTCAGCTCGACTAAGATTTGTGCAGGAGGGAAGAAAAAAGGGGTGGATTCCATTTTTGTCAATCAAGTACCCCAGGAATTCTACTTTTTATGTGTATAATTGGCATTTTTCTTTTTTTACCTTGAGTCCTGCCTCTTTAAATTTTTGCAGGACTTCCCTCAGGCAGTTTCCCAATTGGCTTTTGTTTTTCACTGAGACCAATACATCATTGAAGTAGGGCACCACCCCTTTTATTCCTTGTAGCAATCGTTCCATTAAACTTTTGAACACCCCTGGAGCTACGCTGACTCCAAATTGGAGTCTCTTGCAATGGAATGCCCCCTGGTGGGTCACAATAGTCTGCACCTCCACTGTCTCGGCATCGAGGACTATGCCTGTGCCAGGTCAAGCTTTGCGAAGACCTTTCCTTCCCCCAGCGAGTGTAGGAGGTGCTGTACCACCAGGACGGGATATGCACTCTGCTGCAATGCGTGGTTGAGGGTGGCCTTATAGTCACCGCAGATTCTCATGGACCTGTCTGGCTTTATCAGGGTGACTATTGGGGTTTCCCACTGGGTGTGGTCTATCAGCTCCAGGACCCCTTGTGCGATGAGCTTGTCCAATTGCTCATCAATTTTAGGCTTGAGTGTGAATGGGACTCGCCTTGGTTTCAGGCTGATTAGGACAATATTTGGGTTCAGGTTAAATGCTATTGGGGACCCCCGGTACTTGCCTAATTCGCCGTTGAAGACCTCCTGGCAATCCTTCATTAGGGTCTCCTCCCAGTCTGCTTAAGCGATGTGGTTGATGCCGGTCACCTCAATCCCAAATGGCGCGAACCATTCCAGTCCCAGCAGGCTTGGGCGGTCTTTATCCACGATGGTCAATGGGAGTACCTCTGCATGTTCTTTGAAGATTACCTGAAAATGTCCAATTCCGACCATGGGAATCCGGTTCCCCTGGTAATCTTTCAGGGTCAGTCTCTGGTTCTCCAACTCTCGTCTGCATATGCTGGGTACCAGACATTTAATTGTATTTCAGGAGACCATGGAGAGATAGGATCTGGAATCCACCTCCATGTTGCATGGCTGGCCTTCGATGTTTACCTGCACGTGTACCTTTCGGGCATCGGTTGTGTTTGAGTGCCCGATGATGACCGTCTGGTGGGTCTCTTCCTTCCGCCGGTTTTTGCTGAGCCGCTTGCTTCTTCCCTCATGGCTCCACCGGCTCTCTGCGTGCCGGTCTCTGGTTTGGGGGGGTGCCGTCTCATTGCCTGGGGCTGTAGTTTCTTTTGTTCCAGCAGACTTTGGCAATATGTCCCCGTTTTTCACAGTGCCAGCAGATGGCATCTAGGAACCGGCACTCTGAACGGGTATGGTCCCCTCCGCACTCGGCACACTGGAACCCCAACTTTTGACCTCTCCGCTCCCGTCGGTCTCGTTCCAATTGTAGCCTGTGGATTTCCTCCTCTTCATCTTCGGTCTTGGAGAAGGAGTCGGCATTCCCGTGGTGCATGGTCGTGGCTTTTTGGCTTGCTTCTGGTCTTTTGTCCGGGGCTGGTGTGGCTTCCGTGGGTGATTGCCGGTCTATCGTGTTCATTTGTCGCATCTTGGCTGCTGACTGTTTTGCTGCCTCGGCTGCGATGGCTTCCTCGATGGCCTCGGTGACTGAGATGTCCGTTCGAGCCATCAGCCAGCTCTGGAGTATGGGGTCCCTTAGTCCGAGGACCATGCAGTCTCTCAGAGCCTCGTCCATGTCGGAAAACCCACACACACCCCCGAGGTTCCTTAGGGCCGCCACAAAGTCGCCGATGCTTTCGCCCTCCTTCTGGTCCCTTCTGTAAAACTCATGCTGCCGGATGAGGTTGGGGACGGCCGGCGCGTAATAGTTTCGCAGTAGCCAGTCCAGATCTGTCCACGCCATCTCCTTTACATCTTGGGGTTTGGCCAGTGCCTTGGCCATCTTGAACACTGCGGGCCTGCAATGTGTCAGGAACACGGCTCTCTTCCTCTGGTCGTTCGCATCTTTCAGGTTGTTGCTCTCAAGGAACATGAGGAATTGATCGATATACGATTCCCAGTCCTCTGCCGCCTGATCGAAGGGTGCGGGTGGCGAGTTGCTGCCAGCCATCTCGTCGGTTGTTCAGCTCTGGTTTGCCACATGCTCGACTGGTCTCTTTGTCTCAGTATCCCATCCTCATCGCCAGTGTTAGATCGCGGGAAAGGAGACTCGAGACCAGTGTGACATTTCAGCTCTTTATTTAGTGTATAGATCTGTACAAGATTTTGGAGCCGCGGCAGCCCTTCATATAGTCAGAAATGGCCACCTCAAAGAAGAACTCGACCAGAAAAGAATGCGCAGGAGGAAGATAAGAAGAGAAAGTTTTGGTTGACTGGGTCAAACAGCAAAAGCCCTCCGAGGATGGAGGATAAAAAAAAATATCCACCATCCTAAGAAACCCTAAAGACAAAATCGAGTTAGAAAACCAAGGAGTATACTTAATCCCTTGCACCGCCTGCCCCACATTGGACAAACTAACAGAAGAATAAATGCATGCATTGAAGAACATAAGAACTCAATCAAAAAAGAAGAACCGACCTCCTCCCTGGTCCAACACCTCAAAGCCACAGGACATGAGATTGACTTTAAAAATCCTAGAACTATCACCAAAACCAAACACTTCAACAACAGAATATTCAGAGAACCCATAGAGATAGAAAAATGCCCACACAGCATGAATAAAAGATATGATACCTCCCGCCTACCAGCCATTTGGAAACCCGCCCTCATGAACAGATGAGTACCTAACATGAAGAATGACACCAGACCCACACCCACGAGGGCCACAGAAGATGCCACCACCACACCTCCACAATAAAAGCAGACTCACACCCACACAGAAGATGAGACATGACCACGGACCAGAAGCCGCACTGCAGCTGCATCACTACCCACTTCAAACCCCTCTGAGCCATACATGAAGCGAACTGACCCCCACCATGAAGATGCAGCACAACCACGAACTCGAAGCCAAACAGCAAGATCACAGCTCACCAGCTCAAATCCCCCAGCAACTAAGACTAACCTGAGCACAACCAAGCCCCCACCTGAACAGAACACACCTCCAGCCAATCAGAACACAGCCAACCCCCCAACTAATCAGAACACAGCCAAACCCCCAACCAATGAGAACACACCCCCACCCAATCAGAACACAGCCAAGCCCCCACCCAATCAAGTTGCACCCCCACTAGCAGTTAAAAGGAAGAAGCAGCTGCAAGCTCACATCACTCTGAGAAGCACAGAGCTGAAGACACAAGCCTGAAGATGATGAATGAGACTTCATCGAAATGTTGCCTAGATACTTCCAATCTTACACGGGAGAAAACCCAAATAACCAAAGATAGATAGATAGATAGATAGATAGATAGATAGATAGATAGATAGATAGATAGACAGACACACACATATATATTGATTTGTCTGTTTTAAATGTATCTCAAATGTTTTTTCTAGAATAAAAAAAATAACAAGTTCACTGGGCTCAATATTTCAAGCTGTTCAACTTCAACATGAAATATATCCCTGGAAGACAAAACATATTGGCAGACGCCCTATCAAGGAAACCCCAATTTGACAGTCGTCGAGAGGAAGTAGTGCAAACTATGATATCAGAACCTCAATTGGCAGGCCAAGTAGCCACTCTAGGCCAAGGCAATCATAATCCCAGATGCCTAGAGAACAAACTGACAACTGAGTTAAAACCAGCCCTATTGACCGATCCCTGGTTTCTGGAGCATCAAACCGAATTGACAATGAATTAGGGACTGGCTTGGAAAGGGGCTAAAGTTTATATACCCACAAATCTGAGATGAATGGTACTAAAGCGTAGCCACAACTTGTGGTTGTGGGGACACTTCAGGTTCTTAAAGACGCTACATTTAATCAGAAGACAGTTCTGGTGGCCAAAAATGAAACCTGATGTTGAAGACTATGTGAAAAGCTGCTCAATTTGTGCCATGATGAAACATGGAACTGGAAAAACCCCTGGCCTCCTTCAACAAGTAGCCAAATCAACACAGCTGTGGGAAGAAATCGCAATGGACTTTATCGTAGAATTACCTGAGAGTGGAGGGAATACAATCATTTGGACTGTTACTGACTTATTCTCCAAACAGGCCCACTTTACAGCCTGTAAAGGACTTCCATCTGCAAAAAAAACTTGCAAAACTGTTCATGAAACATATTTATAGGCTACACAGAGTACCTCATAGAATAATCTCAGACAGAGGGGTACAGTTTACCACTAAATTCTGGAGAGAGTTTTTAAAGTCTGTTGGGTTCTCCCAAGGATTATCCTCAGCATTCCACCTGGCATGCAATGGAGCAGCAGAGAGGACGAACGCCATGGTGGAACAATACATTAGATGCTATGTAAATTATCAACAAGAAAACTGGGCAGAGTTATTACCATTTGTGGAGGTTGCTTAGAATAATGCAGTACATAGCAGCATGGGACTGACTCTATTCCAAATCAACACTGGCATGGAATTTGTCCCTATGCCAGAATTACCTAGAGAACTGCCCACATCCATGTCTGTAACAGAATGGATGAACTCATTAAAAAAGGGTTTGGAGGATATGAAAAAAGCTTTGATGGAAGCTGCTAAGGATTACAAAAAGCAGGCAGACAAACATAGATCCCTCTAACCACTGTTTAAAGTGGGAGACAAAGTATATTTGTCAACAAAATATCTTAGATTGAAACTTTCTAGTAAGCAGTTGGGCCCAAAATTCTCAGGTCTGTTCCCAATAACAAAAGTAATCAATCCACTCACAGTCCAATTAAGCCTTCCCTGATTACTGGGAAAAATACATCTAGTGTTCCATAGTAGTTTACTAAAACCAGCTGTTACATCAATGATAAGACCAATACCAACTGCTCCCCCTAAACCTTTAATCGTACAGGGTGAGACAGTTTATGAGATCAAGAAAATCCTCGATTCCAGATTACACCGAGAATGATTACAATACATAGTATTGTGGAAGGGTTACCCAATCTCGGATGCTACTTGGGTAAAAAGTTGGGATGTACATGCCGATAGGTTGGTTAACCAATTCCATGAGGAATTCCCCAACAAACCGAAGGGTCCTCTTGGAGGGGGGAGAGGGGGTTAAGGACATTGCATTGCATTTTTTCAAATCTAGTTTTATTTGTTTATCCCTTAGCTTTGTATTTTTTTGATGTATGAAGGATTAAATACTCAGCCATTATAATTCTACATTCCTTATTTACAAAAATCATATCAAAATTTAGAATGAAATCCACTGGGAGCCATCTCATATAACACAGGCTCTGAGTCCCTCTAACCAAAAAGTGTTTATCAATAGGAGATAATATTTGTAGCTCAGGACTGAACTGTGGGTTCCTTGGTGCTCTCTGGGCTTGATGGTTTTCTTGTAGATATTTCATTACCAAACTAGGTAACTGTTATGTTCTGTGCATAGGCGCAAGGAATGGAGACGAGACGGTGAACAGTGAACTTCAACTCTTTATTAATCATTCTGAACAGAGCAAAACCCTAGGGCAACAGCAGCCCTTTTATAGGCAAGCTGCTGCTCTAGTAACCAATAAGAGACATGGAGTGTTAACCCCCTTAACCAATGGGAGTGGCTCATTAACAGCCAATCAGATTCTCCTGAACGGACCAATCCGATATCGCTATTATCGGCCAATCAGAAGTGCAGGGCTAGAACCCTGCTATTTTCTAAAGCTTTTGATAAACTTTATTTAAGTGTTTTATTAGTTCATAACAGTAACATCATCAGTACTTGAAGGGAGTGGAGTTTGCTCTTATTTTCATATACTAGTGGCTTACCCTGTCAGTGTTGATCAGTTGCTTCACAAACAGTGTTTTGATTGGTGCTGGGTCTCTACAGCCTCAGGAAGAGAAGGGCTATTCTGCACCCCTCCCTCAAATGTTCTTTAACATACAGAATTTCTCAGCATTCCTTTAGGGACCTCCAACATGCAAACTGTGGTTACTCATCCTAAAATGAATCCTCTTTACCTGGAGCTTCAAAATTTGCTGTTTGCTGGGGAGGTGTGTAGTTAAAAGTCAGTCTACATTTAGTGTACATCTGACTTTGAGGATATTTCTTCATAACCAAACAAATGTGTATTTTCTGTGCAGTTCACACCCCTTGCTCACTGGATCTTGATGTCACAAAGCAAAGCCCACATTTTGTAATTAATCCCCGTGCCCCATTTTGGCTGGCAGAGTGCTGCAGGAGGCTGGGTGTTATCACGCCTACCCTGGCCATGCCCACCCAGCCACGCCCACCCAGCCAATCATTGGGACAGAGAACTGGTTGTTAAATTATTTGAATCTTACCACTGTGTATATGTGAATAGAACAGCTGTGCAAGAGAGTCACATTACATTAAAAAAAAAATGACCACGCCAAAAGAATTTGGTATTTTTACCTCTGCTTCACATAAAACTCAGACTGATAACAAATTTTGTGAAAGTGATAAACAAGGAAAGTAAAAGTTTTTGTTATTTGAGACAGATGTTTCCAAGAATAACTGATGCCAAGATTAAGAAAGGCATTTTTGCTGGTCCACAGATCAGATATGTCATCAGTGACAAGAGGTTCAAAGATCTGTTAGTGGGGAGAGAGAAAATCACCTGGAAAGCATTCAATGATGTTATTGAGAATTTTCTTGGTAACTGGAGAGCACTGAACAACATTCAGATGGTTGGCAAACTGTGAGAGTTTGCAGCAAAAATTCAAGTCCAGAAAACACACAGATGACTGATTTTGCAGGATTCATAAATTTCTTTATATACATAATAAAATATTGAAGTAAAGTTTACAATACCAGTAGTTTCTTCCAACATAACACAAACACAAACAGCAACCCAGGAGCTCAGAAAACAGATTACTTCACTTTAGTTCTTCAGGCAAGCAAGTTAGTCTCACTTTAGAGCTTAGCACATGGAGCTAAGCCATGCCCAGACTCTCAGCTCCCATTGGCTGACTTTGTTAATCATGTCTCTGCCACTTCCTACAGTATACAAGACCAATGAAGTGCAACATGTCAATGAAGATTTTTGGCATTCACACTTGGGGTTTTTTTCTGAAAATCTGGATGCAGTCAGTGACAAACATGGTGTATGTTTTCACCAGGACATTGCCACAATGGAAAACATTTTCACTAAAAGTTAATTTAATATTTCTCAAGGTTCCTATGTGATACACTCATTTTGAAATTATATTTGTAATCAGTTTGAAGGTTCTATCATGATCACCAAAAGTTTTCCAGGAAGCAAAACTTTTGAAAAAAATATTGTCCAGTGTATTTGCAGCTTTTGACAAGTATGTAAGAGGGTTATATTTGTTGCTATTTTTTTTATAAACAAAGTTTTTATTTTTTACAACAAACATATGATCAAAACATAAAAACATAAAACCCTCTTTCAATTATATACATACAGTGTGTCAGTTGGTTACAATCTTTTGTGCTATCCTTTTTTTACCATTACTCACATGTTATATAAATTCTCACTTTATTGGTCTAGCTTGTGCTTATATAATATCAATTATTAAACATTAATTTAACTATTTTTCCATCATTTTATACAAGACTTTATAGATATAAGAAAAGGGACCAGACAAGGCTGTCCACTGTCACCTCTGTTGTTTGTGTTAACACTGAAAGTGCTGAATAGGAACATCAGAGAAGAAAAAGAAATAAAAGGAATGAAAATTAAAAAAGAAGAGTATAAATTACAAGCTTTTGCAGATGACCTGGTATTTATATTAGAGGATCCATTGGAGTCTGCACCTAAACTGATAGAAAAGATAGAAGAGTATGGGAAAGTAGCAGGTTTGAAAATAAATAAAGATAAAGATTTTAGCAAAGAACATGTTAGTAAGATGAAAGAAAGAATTGGAGGAAGTTTTGGGGATCCAGGTCACAAACCAGGTTAAGTATTTAGGGATACATATAACACCAAGATGTAGCACACTTAAGGAGGACAATTATCTCAAACTTAAACAACAGATTGCGACAGATTTGACAAAATGGGAACATTTACAATTATCACTGATTGGGAGAATATCTACAATTAAGATGAATGTATTGCCTAGAATCTTATACTTATTCCAGACAATTCCAATCAGATTAGGGAAAGAATTTTTTGAAGATTTAAACAAAATAGTGCTAAAATACATTTGGCAGGGGAAGAAAGCAAGAATAAAACTTAAATTGCTACAAGATGCAAGAATAAGAGGAGGATTTGCTTTGCCCAATTGGGAATTATACTACCAAGCGATGAGTCTGATGTAGGTAAAGGAGTGGATAACACTAAGGAATACTAGACTTTTGAATTTAGAAGGACATGACCTGCTGTTAGGGTGGCATGCCTTCCTCTGGTATTAGGGAACTAAAACACAAGGGTATTTTAGAAGACATTATATTCGAGAAGCATTGTTTCTAAACTGGGAGAAGATAAAAAAGCAATATTATTTAAAAATTCCGCTATGGTTATCTACTATTGAAGCTTTTTCCTATCCAATAATGTATAGAAAGGAACAAACAGATATGGTGAGATATTGAATGAAAAGGGTGAACTTAAATCTATGCAAGCGTTGGAAGAACAAGGTGTAAAAATGAATTGGTTTTCATATTTGCAAATACAATCTAGATTTGATAAAGATGTTAAAACGGAACGTATCTATGATAAGTTGACTGATTTAGATAAAATTTTGACAGGTACCGATGAAAAAGTAATAAAAAAACTTTATGGACATTTGCTAGAGTTTAAATTAGAGGAAGAACAAGTAAAAGAAACAATGATTGCATGGGGGAAAAATTTCGGATGTGGGATTGATTTAGATAATGGCAAAAATTGTGGTCTCAAAATTATAAAATGACAATGTCAACTGCATATAAAGAAAATTTGTATAAAATGTTTTACAGGTGGCACTTACCCCCGACGAGAATTGTGAGGATGTTCAAGAATAAATCGGATAAATGTTGGAAATGTCGTCAGATACCTGGTTCATATTACCACATGTGGTGGACATGCTCGGATGCAAAAAGATATTGGACTATAATCCACACATGGTTGGAAAAAATGACAAAACATAGACTTTAAACCTGAGATATTTTTATTGGGAATGTTAAGCCTGGTTTCCCCAACCAGGGTTAGGGAGACAAGCTAAACAGAATGTGCAGCGTTAGTCAGATAGGCACACAGATAAATGAGTGAGCTAAGCTTGTATGTTTATTAACATACAGTAAAAATGACAGATACGCTTGTGCTATCAAATATATAGTTTATTCCATTATGAGTTCATAGCATAGTCAAAATAACAGTCCAATAGTCATGTATCATTTAGTCAGTCCATTCAGGGATATTCAGTTAGCAAAGTCCGTGTTGAATACCCTATGTCAGTTCACTTACAAGCCAGTCCTTTGTTTTCTCTCCCGTTCGAGCAATGCAGTCTTGTGTCCTTGCAGTAATCAGGTTTCATCAAAGCCAGAGAGTTAGCAAGCTGCAGCCTTGCTTCTTTTAAAGTGCTTTCACAACCACTCCCTTAATTACTATCCCACAGTTAAAGTTGCAGACACTTTAACTTACAAACTATGATTACATATTATTATTTACCTAAACCAGTTAGGGTAAAACAATGTTATCCCTAACAGGGAATTATACCGGAAATATATTGTAAAGAATTGAAATATTTGATTGTAAATGTTTTAACAGCGGCTAGAATTGTATTTGCTAAGAATTGGAAAAATGAAAGAATACCTATGCAGGAGGAAATTATTAAGAAAATCATGGACTGTGCCGAAATGAGTAAATTGACATTTGAATTATATATTGCAATGTCCTACCTGTCAATGAATACTTCAGCTTCAACCATAACAAGAGCACACAATAGATACAAACTCAAGGTTAACCGCACGAAACTTGATTGCAGGAAATACGACTTCAGCAACAGAGTGGTCAATGTCTGGAATACTCTTCCTGACTCTGTGGTTTCTTCCCCAAACCCCAAAAACTTTAACCTTAGACTGTCTACTATTGACCTCACCCCTTTCCTAAGAGGTCTGTAGGGGGCGTGCATAAGCGCACCAATGTGCCTACCGTCCCTGTCCTATTGTTTCTTTTTATTTTTCTTATATGTATCCATTTCATGTATTCATAACTATGTTTATACTTATACCTGTTAGCTTATAATCGCTTGACAAATAAATAAATAAAAATAAAAAAAATGGAAGAAGAGGTAGTTAAAGAAATGATGGTAGCCTGGGCGAAAAATGTGGGACATAATATAAAATTGGAACATAGGGAAAGAATGTTGAGGGGGGGGAATTATAGACTAATGTTATCTACAGCATATAAAGAAAATATGTACGAAATGTTTTATAAGTGGCATCTACCCACCACCAGATTGGCAAAGATGTTTGCAAATCAAAACCCAGAATGCTGGAAATGCAAGAATACACAGGGTACATACTTTCACATGTGGTGGACCTGCTTGGAAGCAAAAAAATATTGGAGTAAGATTCGAAAATGATTAGAAGAAATAATGCAAAAAATTGAATTTCGACCAGAACTGTTTCTATTAGGCATAATTAAGGGAAACTATAGCAAGACTGACAGATATATTATTCTACATATAACAACTGCTGCTAGGATTACACACGCACAGCACTGGAAACAGGGAGATATACCACAAGAGGGAGCAGTGATAAGGAAAATTCTAGACTGCACAGAAATGGACAGGCTGACTTTAGAGTTAAAGGATGAGAGGAATCGATATATTATTCAGTCTGGGACACCTGGTATATAGGCAGGGGTGGGATTCAAATTTCTTAACAACTGGTTCTGTGGGTGTGGCCTAATTTGTGGGTGTGGCTTGGTGGTCATGTGACTGGATGGACATGGCTTGTATGTAAATATTATAAATATTTATGTAAATATTGATTTTTTTTATTAAAAAGAGCAACTTTTACCCAAAAGCAGGCAAAGCAGGCAGGCAGATTGAATTGCTCACAGAATCACGGATTAATTTAGAGATCTATCTTTCTGAGATCGGCTACCTGAGTCTGTCACATGAAATTTGCTTGCAAGCAAACTCACAAAATTAACTGACAACACACCATGTATGTAAATATTGAACTTTTTATAAAGAAAAAGAGCAATTTTTACCCCAAAGCAGGCAAAGCAGGCAGGCAGATTGAGTTGCTCACAGAATCACAGATTAATTTAGAGATCTATCTATCTGCAATCAGCTACCTGAGTCTGCACTGAAAAGCTGCAGTCCGAAGGAAGGTTCTCCTCTGCTTTTCGATTAGCTAGAAAGCAAGAAATCCAAGGATTTCTAGCTAATCTAAATCTCCTGGCAGAGCAGAACAGTTGATGGTCAGGGGGAAAAAAAGGAAAAATAGCAACTTACCAAACCACACAAGTTGGATGGCTCACATGCCAGATAAGGAGTGAGTGGGCAGGGAGGGGAGGGGCCAGCCAGTGGAGTGATTTGCCAGTTCTCCGAACTGGGGAGCAGTGTGCAGCATTTGCAAGAAATCATCAGCTATGCTGCCTGGACAGCTGACAAGCGCTGTGCTTGGGTGCGCAGTGTTTGAAAATCCTCTTGTTTCCTGCTTTTTCAACCTCAGCTGTGCCGCGCAAAGCAGCTGAAGAGGGAAAAGCAGGGAATAAAGGACATTCTAGAGCCCGGGCAGGTGGGTGGGCCAAATACCAAACCAGTTCGGTGTCAGCTGCTCTTTGCAGCCACAGGTTCTGTTAGGAATATAAGTCACCTAAGAGGTATTTGGGTTGGACAATATATAAACCAGGATAAACATTTTAATACTGTATCTTTAAAAGCATGCGAAAAACTGCAATTGGGTGTGGTTACTCAAACAGCCATAAGATGGAGCCAGAAACCTGGGTTGTTTAGCCTTAGTCTCAGAAGAGTCTCAGTGAAGTCAGTGAATCTCTGTCTCCTTCTGTTGGAGAGTACTGCCGTTCCTCGATTTTTCCTAATTGACTGCTATTTCTGGATTTGATGTTAGTTTGATACTGAACTGTTTTTGACACTGGAATTTGTTATTGGATTACCTCTGGATGAAAACTGACTGAATTTACCTGTGAATGACTTTGGATAGCTTGTTTGGACTTTGCTTAAACCGTTTCTGGAAGTCAAAACATACATTTACAGTACAGTGTATCTGTGTGCTGTATGTGTATTATTCAAACACTACTTTCAAATACGTCTCCCTGTATGCGCTCATTCTCCTAATGGGGAATTATCTCAACACTGGTCATGGGCCCAGGCCATACCAGGCTCAGATAACTGAGAGTTAGTGTGAATACACAGTACTGTATACAGACAACTGTTTACTGTTTAATTGTGGGTTACTATCCTAGTAAAGATGGCACAAGACACTTCAACAAGTCTATCACTGATAACCCGGATAGATGGAATAAACTATGTTTCCTGGTCTATGAAGTGCAGTCTTCTTCTGCATACAGAAGGTTTATGGAATGTAGTTCAAGACCCACCGGATGTAAATGCTTGGGATCCAGCTAATGGGGATGATACCAAGAAGCTTGCTGACTTTAAACAGAACAACGAACGAGCTCTTTGTATAATTGGAGTAACACTGGGTGACCAGCAGCTAGTTCATATTTGTGGAGAAAATCTGCTGCTAAGTGTTGGGACAATTTGAAGAAGATTTATGTTTGTGACAGTGTAGGTGCACACATACATCTTACACAAAAGGTGGAGATATGTTAGCTCATTTGAACCTCATGAAAATAACTTTTCAAGAGCCACATAAAAAGGAACTGATATTTTCAGAGCTGCATCAAATTTACATCATTCTTTCCTCATTGGATGAAAGTTATGATGATTACGTATCTTCACTAGAAGTCCTGCCCAGAGATAAACTGACATTGACTGACAGAACTGGAAGGTTGTTAGAAGAAGCAAGAAGACGGCTGGATAGGGACCAACTGAGGAAGGAACAACCACAAGAAGAGGATTTATCTTCAACTGCCTATACTGTTATGAAATGTTTTTCTTGTGGGGCTAGGGGACATATAGCTAAATTCTGTAAGAAAGGAAAACAACAGAATACCAGAAGGCTAAGAAGAATGTTAGTTTAGCTATGTCTAGCAATTAAACTGTAAACCATGATTTGTGGGTTGTTGATAGTGGAGCATCGCAATGCATTACTAAAGATAGAAAAAGGTTTGTAAAGATGTCCACGAGTAAACAGCATGTATCATTGGCAAATGGATGGAAGATTAAAGCATCAGGTCAAGGTACTGCATATTGTTCTTGTATAAATGAACCTTTAACTATGTTATATGTACCTAAACTGAAATTTAATTTGTTATCAGTAAGGGCTTTAGGAACCTTTAGGGGAGATAAATGTATAATACAGAAAGAGGGTAAAAGTGTTACTGCTACATTAGAGCATGATTTATATGTGATACATGATGATCAGTTGAAGGTGTGGCTAACTCAGTTTATAACAATGTTAAGCCACATGATGAATGTATACATTTACTGCATAGAAGTCTGGGGCACATTAATTTCAAAATGCTCAAACAAACTGTTGAATTGTCAGAGGGAGTAAAATTGAAACCCTGTAGCAAGTATTTAAACTGTAATGCCTGTAGCCAAGATAAAAGGAAGGTTACTCCTGCAAACAGACTTAATGGGTTTAAGACAAAAGAACCTTTAGAGGTTGTGTTTGCTGACATAATTGGTCCTACGAAACCAAGTTTAGGAGGTGCCTGCTATATTTTGAGTATTATGGACCATTACTCACGATATGGTTTCTGCTATCTTATGAAAAGCAAAACAGAAACATTCCAACATTTCTTTAACTGGCTAAGGTTTGCTGAGAGAAAAATGAAAAGTAAAGTAATTACTTTAGTTACTGATAATGGGACTGAGTTTGTTAACAAAAGATTCCAAACTATGTTAAAATTGGCTGGTGTTGAGCATAAACATTCTTTACCTTACAGACCACAACATAACTCATTTGTAGAACGAAGAGGGCAAACATTACAAGCCATGGCTCGCACTATGTTATCTGACTCAGGTTTACCTGAAACACTGTGGGATGAAGCCATAATGTGTAGTAACCATGTGTTAAACAATGTTGTTAACACAACAACTGGAGAATTGCCATTCACTCGTTGGCATGGCAGAAAGCCAAATTTAAGTTACCTGCACACATTTGGAGCTCCAGCATGGGTGCATATTCCCTCACAAGTAAGACTGAAAGGGCAACATAGAGCTAAGAAGTTATGTTTTGTGGGTTATAAGGCCAACCATAGATCATTTAGATTTTGGGATCAAGGCACAGCTAATGTTTACTGTATGTAGAGACAGCATATCTGCATGCACCGTTGCAACACACTATATATTTAAATAAACCTTTAGATCTAAAAAATGATAATACAACTGATTGCTGGAAATTGAAAAAGAGTCTTTATGGTTTGAAGCAATCAGGATATGAGTGGAACCAATGAAAAGTTAAATAATTAACTAAGATAGGTTTTGTAGCTGGCATGGCTGATCCATGTTTGTTTAAAAGAGAAAGTAATGGTGTAATTTCATTGTTGCTATTGTTTACTGATGACATAGCATTAATCACCAAAACTGAACAAGAAGCTACTGAGATAATTTCACCATTGGAAAAGAAATTTAAGATAAAACAGTTAGGAGTGTTAAGCCTGTTGTCCCCAACCAGGGTTAAGGAGACAAGCTGAACAGAATGTGCAGCGTTAGTCAGATAGGCACACAGATAAATGTGTGAGATAAGTTTGTATGTCAGTTAACATACAGTAAAAATAACAGATACGCTTGTGCTATCAAAAATATAGTTTATTCCATTTAGAGTTTATAGCATAGTCAAAATAACAGTCCATTAGTCATGTATCGTTTTAGTCAGTCCATTCAAGGATATTCAATTTAGCAAAGTCCGTGTAGAATATCCAATGTCAGTTCACTTACAATAAATCAGTCCTTTCTCTCTCCCGTTCCAGTAGGGGAAAAACGCAGTCTTGAATCCATCCAGTAATTAGGGATCATCAAGTCAGAGAGAGCAAGCTGCCGTTGTCTTGCTTCTTTTATGGTGCTATAACAACCACTCCCTTAATTACATTCCTACAGTTAAAGCTGCAGACACTTTAACTAAGAAACCATGATAACATATTTATTATTTTACCTAAACCAGTAAGGGTAAACAATGTTATCCCTAACATTCTCCCCTTTTAGGTTAATAATAAAAATATAACTAATAACTATTTACATCTTTAAATCATATTTGTTACAACTCTCTTTAAACTTAATTACTCCTTGAGCTTTTGTAAATTGGTCTGCAATGTTTTCTTCTGTCATGCAGAATTCCAATTTAATTAGCCCATTCTTTACAGATTCTCTAACAATTAATTATCTTAAATCAGTATGCTTTGATCTAGCTTTTACAGCAATACTAGTAGCTAACTTTATGGCTGCCTGGTTGTCCTCGAATACAAGAATGGGATCTTTAACAGTTACACCCATGTCTAATAATAACTGTTTGTACAAAATTAAGTCAGTGCATAGTAATGACAGACATGAAAATTCCGCTTCCATCGTGGACAAGCTGATATGCTGTTGTCTGATTGACCTCCACCCTATTAGTGTCTTACCAAATAATATAGCCATCCCAGATGTTGATTTTCTAGTGTTTATGTCAGTTGCAAAACTTGCATCTGCACAGGCACTAAGACTCAAATCACCCTTTGTGTTGTGTCCGCGAAATGATGCCAGGAGTCGGTGACTTCAATTCATGCTCTTTATTGAAGGTTGGAACCGAACTGGGGCAAAGGGAAAAAGATCGCGGCTTTTATTCTTTTAGCCGCGGCGGCCGCGGCCAATGGCACCGTTTTGAATCTCCCGCGATCCGAATGGACCAATCGCGGGAGATTCTTAGCGAGCCAATCGGCGTGGCTCGCCTGACCAATCAGAGTGCCCCGCGCTTTGGCCAATCAAAGCGCGGGGATCTCAAGAATGCTAATTAAGGACAGAACACTTTGGTTCTATATACAATGCATGGTTCATTGTTCCTTTAAGATATCTTAAAATTCTCTTTAATGATTGCCAATGACATTGATGAGGATCAGCATTAAATCGCGCCAGCTGATTAATGCGAAAAGCAATATCTGGCCTTGACCAATTGTTGATATATGATTAGCTACCAATCAAAGATTGATATATGGACTTATCAAATTTGGAACTTTGAGCATCAGTTTGGCAAACTTCTTGACTCATTGGAGTCTTTGCCATTTTAAAAAGTTCCATTTTGTATGTTTTAATTAATTGGCAAATTTTATCTTCTTGAGATATCTTAAATCCATTTTTTGTTTTGTTAATTGTCAATCCTAGATACATTTTAATTTCGCCTAAATGCTTTAATTTTATCTTTTTAGCTAATAATGATATAATCTCATTAGCTTCATTATTAGTCTTAGTTATCAAAGCAATATCATCTTAGCTGCCCACACTAAAGCTGCTCTCAAAGATGTTGCTTTAAGACTTGGTGCGAAAACTTCATCGTAATCAGATGCAGTTTGATTAAATCCTTGAGCTACCAACCTAGCTTCATGGGAAACAGTCCCATCATTGCCAGTTTTTACTTTAAATATCCATTTGCACCCAATGGATTTTTCTCCTGGAGGTAATATGGCATCTTCCTATACTTTCATTACCTTTAATGAATTTAGTTCTTTTTCCATTGCCTTTTGCCAATTCTCCTGATCCTTAGCAGGATACATCTTAAGTTCATCTATACTAGTTGGAACTTTAGTTACTTGGCAAACTATACTTGTTTGATACCTATCAGGTGGTCTGCCTTTTGTAGGGTTCAATGATTACTTCATTATTTAAATCTTGCTCTCATCTATTCCATCCTACATGTTCTAGGAATTTTGCACTAGCACTGGTGTAAACTCTAGATGTACCTGGTTCCCAGAATCTATAAGATCTATGATTAGATGTATATCCTACAAAATATAATCTTTTAGCTCTATGTTGTCCTTTGTGTCTAAGTTGTGAAGGGATATGCACCCATGCTGGTGCTCCAAATGTGTGCATGTAACTTAAATCAGGTTTTGTACCATGCCACAGTGTGAATGGTAATTCACCTGTTGTTGAATTAACAACATTATTTAATATATGATTACCACACATTATTGCTTCTCCCCATAAATTGTCAGGTAATCCTGAATCAGACATCAAAGTTCGTGTCATTGATTGTAATGTTTGGCCTCTTCTCTCTATAAAGGCATTATGTTGTGGCCTACATGGTGCAGACTTTTTATGTTGAATACCTAACATTCTTAGTCTGTTCTGGAATTTATTATTTGTAAATTCTGTACCATTATCTGTTATAAGAGTTACTAATTTCTTTTTAGTTTTCCTTTCAGCAAATTTTATCCAATTAAAGAGATTTTGATACGTTTCAGTTTTGCTCTTCATTAAATAGCAAAACCCATATCTAGAATAATGGTCCATTATACTTAGTATGTAACGAGCTCCTCCTACACTTGGTTTTTTCGGACCTATTAAATCTGCAAATACTACCTCTAAAGGCTCTTTGGTAGTAAATCCATCAACTCTATTAGCCGGTGTAACCCTGGCTTTTCTTTGATTGCAGATATTACATTGCAAATACTTATTACAAGGTTTCAAACTTATTCCCTTAGATAATTCAACAGTTTTCTTAAGTATTTTAAAATTTAAATGCCCTAACCTTCGATGTAACAAGTGAATACATTCATCATGAGGTTTCTTATTTTCATAAACTGTGTTAGCCACCTTTAAACCATTATCATTTAACACATATAATTCACCTCTTAAAGATGCAGTAATTTTCTTATCTTCTTTTTCAATTATGCAGTTATCTCCTTTAAATATAACTACATATCCTAGTTTAACCAAAATTCTAACTGAAATTAAATTAAACTTAAGTTGTGGTACATATAACATTTTTACATTCTCTTTTATAAAAGAACAATATGCTATACCTTGACCTTTAGCTTTCAGTTTCCAGCCATTGGCTAACGATATCTGCTGTGTACTCTTGGACATTTTAATAAAATGTTTGTTATCATTTGTTATACAATGTGATGCTCCACTGTCAACCACCCATAAATTATTTTTTACAGCTCCGTTAGTATACATGGCTAACTCTAAATTTTTCGTTATCTTTTGATGACTTTTTGTATTCTGG